>VXAZ01009916.1:0-139256 GCA_013399875.1 Gymnorhina tibicen
TTGCTTTCAAACTAGTACAAGGACAAATATAAGCATTGTCATTTAAATGCAGGTTTGCCCAGTACAAGAAAAGCACACAGTCTCTGAGCTCACCTGAGGTGACAGGAGTGGATAGCTTTAAGTCAAGTCACCAGCAGTTAAGTTTGTATTGAGGGTAGAAGAGAGATTTAGCATCTTTAAGCAACAGCAGCCTAGCAGGTGCTAATCTGGTCACTCTGTGCTGCTAATCTTGTTCTTTTCTGTAATTATTGTTTTCCAGCCCCAGTGCTTCAGCTAACATAATTATGGCTTGTCATCTGCAACACTTTCTCCCATGCAATACTCTCTGATAAGATGAATGTCAAGCCTGAGTTTCAGCTGTGGCCCTCATCCTCTCCGAAGAAGAGAGGATGGCTGACACTGCAGTCAGGTGTTTGGACCGACAAGGAATGAAGGTGAGTCAGGACCTCATCTGATGCTTTCACATCTTAAAGTTAAATGGTGTGGGATGAAAGATCACGTATTGGAAATACTGCTGAATGAATATGGACAGCATGAATTTTAGCTCGACATGTGAGAGCTCTGGATGCACCATTCAGTATTAAGTAACTCAATACCACAGTTTGCTGAAGTGTCACTGCCCTTTTTATCTTTCCTAAATATACCTTTCCACAACACTTGGTGAAATAGTAATCATGTATCTTGATGTGGTTTCAGTGCAAAACCACCTGAAGAATGGCAGTTTCACTTGGTCTCAATGTAAGCATTTTGGCCCCATTCAGAGCAGAAACTTAGGGAGTGCCATGATACTGTGGAGCAAAGCAAATATTTGCACAACCCATGGAGACCAAGCAGCATGCACTTTAAAGCAGACCTATTGTGTGCTGCTGCCTCCAGCATCTCTGTGTTTGTGGTGAGAGTAAGCAGGTTGGACCTGCTATGAGCTTCTCCTGTCCTAGTGGCAACCTCTGTCAGATAAGTGGAACAGACAGCTTAGGGGGGCCAAGGGGAAGGACAGCATTTTAAAGTGTGGCTGAAAATTCATCAGAGCTTCTTTGCATGCATGCAATTCAAAACATCTCTGACTCAGAGTGGTTTTTAAGTGAAAGCTGTTTTCCTGCAGGCATATAGTGCTAATGGGAGGTTCCTGAAAGAAAGGATCTTCTGCCTGGCTGCTTGACTTCTGCTGCATTGTTGGAGGTAGTTAAATACAATGATCTATACTGAAAAACACCCAGGTTTTTCTTAGCTGATTTTTCGTTCACTTGCAGGCTAATTTTCAAGCCCAACTGCATCTGTAGCTATGTGCGACAAGGACAGGACAACCTGCTGGTAAAGAGGCTGATGTCCTGAACAAGATTTGCTTTACTCTGCATGTGATGTCTTGAACTGGTTCACAGACATTCTCCTTAGCAAACACTTTGGTTTCCCCGGCATGCTCTGAGTTAATGTGGCACAGTGATGGCTGGCTGCTCCCTAGGCAGAGCATGCCCTGCTCTCACCAGCTTCCTTACCCCAGAAAGAGCCTGAGACCCAAGAGCAGAGCTGATCTGAAGTGGGCTTTGTAGCATGACCAGTCCTGACCGGTAATAGTGAAAGTGCGTCTGCCCACACAGAAGGGGTTACAGAACTGAACAGGAGGACCTGGCTAAAGAGCTGGTATAGAGGGTGTCAAAGCAGGAAAATAGGTATAGCAGAGTGAGCCCAGCCCTGCTCCTACCTGTGGGCAAAGCCGGATAAAGAAGGAACTTGAAACATGACTGGGATGCCTGAAATAAAAAGCTAGGCATTTTTTATTTGTTTCCAGACAATGGGAAAAGCTGTTGTTGCAATTTTTGTCCTGTTCTTTTTCTTGTATAAAAACATAGGGAATATGGCCAATCTTCTCCTGATCATTTTCCTGTTTCTTTAAATAAAAAAATCTCTGTTTCCACATTCCCAAGGAGTCTGGTGATATATGAGCATAGAAGGGCTGGATCACAGCTAGAAGTAGGAACATGCCTTTGGGCTGAAAGTTATAGCCACAGTTTTCTGTATTTTAGAAGGAAAAAACATAACAAATAAACAGTCATGACAACCTGAGAGAAAACACTCTTTCATTGTTTGTCTCTATTTAACTCAGACAATACTATGAATAGCTAATAAAAAGCCATTGCTGGAAGGTAAAAATAAAATGCAAAGCCTCTTTTCATCAATATGAAACATCCCTGCTCATGCAAAGACCAGTCCCTGCAGCCTCTGCTCATGTGAAAGGTGTTTACTCACAAACAGGTTTGCAAGGACTGAAGCATTAAGCACGTAAAAATAATGATGAGTTTTCTGTGTGCGCAGAGAAAGAAAGTTGAGGCACCTTGTATCTTCAGCACAGGGTGAAAGTAGTACTTTTTTAGAATTGTGAAATGTAAGAGAAACATGGCATTTTCAGGCAGGAGAACAGTGGGGGCCCCCATCCTGTGGGGGCCTGGGTGCTCCCGTTGGAGCCCTGCTTGTGCTGCAGCACACTCCCTGTGCTCCTGCAAAAACAACACTCCAATGCTAATTTTAGCATCAGCTATAATACAAAGCAATTCAAGGCATCCACAGTGTATTTCATGAGGACAGTATTTCTCTTTTGCTTGTGTAGTTCCCAGGCTGCAGTGCCATTCTCTTCACCAATCTTAAACAAACACAGCCCTTGAGATTTCCTAAATAGTTCAAAGTGGTGTCTAGGGAAACATTAGAAACATAGATATGGAAAGCCTGAATATGCTTCAGATGAAACCACTTTGAATGTCCATTTTTGTGCAAGTTCTGGGCTGGAAGATAGTATAAGCAAGAGGTTTTTTAAGAATAAACTTGTTCATCAGGAATCATGCTATAATAACAAAGTTTTCTAAATATTTATTCCTGATAAGCTTTTCACAAGCCCTTCGCTCATCATTTCATTCAATTTCTAATGCAAGAAATGTTTAAGGAGGAAGAATTAATGGTCATGAACTTTTCAGTCCCCTTGCAGTTCTGACTGGAATGTTTTTTATATGTTGTTTCCCTGCTTATTTATTATAGGGAGCACGTAAAAATACATCACTGCAGGAGCCAATGTACAAGAGGCAGTACTCCAAAAGCCAGTGTTTGACAGCAGAGGCCACAGTCACCATAGTTTATTTTCTATTCTAAACACAGGGAAGAACTGCAGTAACTGGGATGTGCTAGTTTGCAAACACTAACACCATCTCATCAGTGTATAATCACTGTTTACATGTGCTGGATATCAGCGCTTGTAAACTCCTGTAACACCTGAACCTTACTCTGAGGAAATATAAGAAGGCAGCTCATATTTTTGAAAGCAGCAGCAGAAGACACTACCATGAAGAGATCGTACATGGGACAATACCTCCTGATTCCCACTCCTCATTTTTCTCTTTAAAAAGTCTTGGGACATTCTCTGGCCTTTATTCATCACTGTCACCATCCATCTCTAGTTTCAGGAATGTCACAGGTCATGATTAAAATAGCTGCCACTTTCCCATCCCTTTTGTGATATTTTTGCAATGTGGGATAAAGCTATCCACATGGGGGAAATCCAAACTTCTCCCTCTGCCTTAATGTACTGCCCCAGCTGCCACACAACTTGCTGGAAGCTGAGGGAATATTCTGGGGAATTATTACCACAAGTCTGGTTTTATTCTTGTTCTCTTTGTAAATGTGGCCCACTTTTGGAGACAGGGCACTTGGGTAGCAGGAGTTCTGGACTGACCTGGTTTGGTTAGTCTTAGTTTTTTATGACAATGTCATTACATAGCACGATGACAATCAGTCCTGTGCTCAGGGCCCTGAAGGTCTGGGAAATTCTCCTGTGACCTTTTCTGTGATTCCTATAGCTTGGAAAAGTTGCTAGACTCAGAGAAAGAGATTAACATTGCTTCTCTTCAATGTGCTCAGAGCTACAAAACCTTATCCAGTCCTTCATCAGCAAATGCCCACTGATACCCACTGGAACATCCACCAGCCCCAGTGAAGTTTAGCCCAGAGACTGAATCATGGGCCACATCTGGCCAGTGCAACCCTTTTGCATGCACCAGCAGGATCTTAAGCTCACAGTAGGTCACACAGATGATGTATGTCACAAATTAAGCCCACCAGTTGCTTTAGAACACTCAGCTTACCAGGAAATGTTGTCCAGAACATGGATGTTTTGGCCAGATGGTCAGGATGCTGGGGAGCAGGATGGTCTGAGGAGGCGGCTGCTCAGCCACAGGGACACAGTCGGCACATGGACAAGATGAAAATGTGGCCAGAGAAGATCAAGAAAACAAAAAGTCTGCTCTGCCTGGGGGATGGAGGTTAGGACAAGAAGCAGGTGACCCATCAGTCCTGCCAATGCCTCTCAAGACTGTTCCCTGTCTTCTGTTCTCTCTCTTTCCTGGTCCCAGCTCTTAGTTGTTTCAGTCACATTCCAGGCCTGCCTGCTTGCTTAACCATCCCCAATCTACTATTGCTAATGTTTTTATTGGCCAAAGACCTAAAGCCTGGCTCCTGACCACACTGCTGTTGCCTTGCCTTGTGGTCTGCCCTTTCCTTCCTGTGCTCCATTTGTTAGGATCCTTTGCTAGAGCAGCAGCAGAGGCAGAGGGCTGCCTGCCCTGCGTGCGGCGTCGGGGAGCTGTGCTGGGTGGGGACAGGGGAATGGCTCCCAGCCAGCATCCCCAGGCCAGGGCAGGCAGCCTGGCAGACAGGATGTGATGGGCAGAGCTCAGCAGGGGCAGCAGGACACAGGCTGCAGCCAAGAGGCAAAATGCCAAATTTCAGTGGTGATAGGACGAAAGGACTTCCTCAGCACCCAGGCGGGAGCTGCTGCCATCCAGAAAAACACCAGGCCAAAACTGGGCATGGGGCAGGTGTTTCACCCCATTATCCCCTATTTTGTTTCCGACTCGTTCAGTCTTCTCCAGTTAAAGCAACTAGTTGTCCTACCAAGCTGACCCTATTACAGTGGGTTTAACAAGAGCCGTAGACGTGATAGCACAAGAAGAAAATGATACAAATGTTTTGAAATAACCCCAGCAGGTGAGGGAATTTGCTAAACAGAAAACAGAAGGGGTCTGCCCAGTCAGTTTAGTGTTTGTTGTGTGATTTCCACAGGTTAAAACTGATTTGATCACATCTTTCAGAGAAAGAGCCATCCCTCTGCCCTGATAGGTAACCATAACCGCCAAGTACAGGGGTTGCTGGCATCTAGAATGAATTTAGAGTTCCTTTGGCCCCAAAACCTTCTGGATGTCAGTGAGAAAAGTGACAGGTCCAGACAAGCAGCTTCATGCAAGTGTACTGCTCGTCCCTCCAATGAGTGTGTATGTTTTGGAAACAGTATGTAAACTGAAAACTGTCCCAGGGTAAATGATCTTACTTAGTAGAAGAAGAACAACTTGCAAGAAGCTAGCTGTGTTACATAAGGAAGTTCTCTAGATTCCCCCAGCATTAATAACATTGGATTATAATATTTATGCAGGCATATAAATCTGAATTTTATGCACTAAACATTTACAGGACACTAATCAGTCTCCAGTGCATCTGACTCCATTTCAAAAGTGTAACTGCTAGATTAGTGACTGTACTGTAGGTTCTCCTGCCTTTTTATTTTAAATAAAAGCACTTTTTGCCACTGTGTCTTATGTAGAGCCTGATCTTGTGGATATGCATTATGTGTGCTCTGGCTCTTCTTTGCAGTAAGAGCAGATGAACTCATGTTTGTATGACCCAATGGCATATTAGTGGGACATTGGGATTAAGCTATTTAGACTTCCCAAGGCTGAGTTATTTTGACACTAATGCAGAATGGGAACTTGAGAATCCCTGGGAGCATGGTTTTTCATCTTGAACATAGGGCCCCCATAAGTTTAGGCAGGTTCTGAGGCAAGGCTTCTGAAGCTAACAAATCTCAGATGCGTGATGTCCAGTGGTACGTACACAGTTTCGTGCCTGTGGCCTTACCAGCTGCTTGCCTCACACCCCTGCAGCTTATAAGGTCTGTAATATAAATGTGCAAATGGTAGGATTTGGCAAAGAGTCAGCATAAAAAAGGAGGTGAAAAATCTTCATGTAAAAGTATGTTAAAAGAGAAAACAAGTGTTGAAATCAAAGCAAATCCATTTGTCCTCTTGTTTCTGCTTTCTAAGAAGAAGTGAAAGTGTTACAACACAAAGAAGACTGCTGCCACTGGTGCATTTAGCATCAGAAAATAATGAAACTCTTGTAAAAGCCTGTCCTGAAGCACCCGAAGCCAGGGGCTGCAGAAGGTGATGAAGGGTGGCTTACTGGAGAAGGACCTGTGTCCTGAGAAGTGAACCTGCTGTTATGGAGTACTCGGATGTGATACAAAAACAGCACACACATCATGCTTGTGTACAAATTGCATGTGAAAGATTGCTTTTGAACAGGAAGCTTCCCCTCTACAGGAAGCATCTGGAACTAAGCCTGAGTTGCAGTCTAAAAGATTATTACTTAAAACACTACAGAGAAGCATGAATGCAAAGTTTTTTGCAAGTAGGCTAGGAGAAATCTAGACCTCCACAACCAGCCAAGTGGGAAAAGATGTAGGTCCTAAACATCTCTGAAGATCTCAGTCATTTGGCAGCTATGTCTTTTGATCAAATGAAAGTGGATCTAGAGCATACAGCAGACTGATTTCTGCCCTCCTCCCGCCAAGAGAGTACAAAAAATCAATGGGTAGGACCCGGGAAAGTTCAGATCAGCCAGCAGGATCTCTGTGCTGGTCCATGCACTCATGGAAGCAGAGACCTGCCCCACTGCTGTTTCATGACTAAGAGAACTGGCTCATGCAAGGTTGTGCATAATGCTGATAAGCTCATCCTTTGCCTAACCTTCTCTATCCCAGCTGAGTCAAAGGGATGTTCTTTAACATTTGTTCAGATGTTGAAAAAGAAAGTTAGTGTCCACCAGTTTAGTTTGTAGCACATTATTGAATGCATGACTAAGAACATAATGCAGATAACAGTACTAAAGCCTTATATATATTATATACAGAAGAACTACATAGTAATTAGGTTTTTTTCCAGTGCAGCTAACTGTTTTACCTCCCACATAATAAAAATAAAAAGTGGAAGACTTGCAACAGAACCTTTTCAATTTGTGATGCTGCTATGGGATGTGTTATCTAAAATACTCATACAGAGAAGGGTAGCCAAGGGATGTAAGTATCTCGCGTCATGTTGTGAAGGCTCTGAATAAGCACTTGTCAAATGTTAACATTACATAGAATACTTTAAAAATCAGTGAAGAAGCCAGAACGTGTTAGACCCATTTACCACAGCCTAATCAACCAAGTAAGCTCAGATCATTAAACTAATTATGAGTCGCTGAAATAATTAAGGATTCCCTTCTCACGTGATATTGCTGGAATTCTCCGTTACAGAACAACTGCATAGTAAACACTAAGCATGTGCTCAGACAGTTGCTGGATTTGATAAACAGCCCTTGTTTCTGAGAAACTTTGGTAGCCTTTGTGCCAACAGTCAATGACAAATAATACAAACAAGCAACATATGTTCAGAGAGGTTTTCATGGGAAGATCACTTGCGTGGAGAGGGGGAGGTAAAAGAGAACCTGATAACTGGCACTTGAGAGTGGCTCTATAAAACTGTGGGATTCATTTCCAGACAAATGTTCTCTCTATCCTGTTTGCACAGAGTAAAAGTAACCCCTGATGACTGATTTCATTAACTGGATGTTAAATTAACTGGATGTCTGCATTCCACAGATCTTTCCTGAGGATTTATACCATACCAGGTCATTTCTCATATTCATGGTTAATCTAGAATAAAGTCAGAAAACAACTTAACTTTTTCTGACAAACATCCAACAAATTTTATAGTCATACCAGTTGCAGCTTTCTGGGTAAATTGATCCTCATTCATCATAGCTCTGTACACAGTTACAGATACACATATTTTTTTGTGTTCACAATCAACTCAAACATTAATACACAAGCTTAGTCAGGACTGAAATTAGACGTGTTGAATTCTTCACTGTAAACACTGCATCTGCTTCTTATATTTAAAATACAGTTCTGATTTCATCTCATTAATTCTTTTCTGATGCTAATTTTAACCCATTATTTATTACACATTCCATTTTTTTCTTAGAGCCCAGCATCAAACTTTAGAATTAAAAGCAGGTGCAGGTGCAAGACTGGCCAGGGCCTAGTTTCAAACCATTAAGTGTCTGATAACATTCTTGACATATTAATTAAGGTCAAATTTCTGGGAAAGCCACAGGAATCTCTGACCTGAACTTAAATGCTTTCCAAAACAATCCATTCTATTATTTATGCAAATCTGCCCTAACAGTACTGTGGACAGTGAAAACTATCAGTCCAAATATCAGACTCACTGCATGGTGCTTCAACCATAGAGAACGTGTTTTTGATGAGGAAAATACGATAAACTTAAAATGACTGAGAAGGGAATGTTTCAGCTGCAAACGGAGCCTTCTCCTAATCTCTCCTAGCCCCCTCTCCCTACATTTCTCTGAAGTGCAGGGCCACCCCAGACAGACAATGGGGCTATAGCCCCAATCCCAGAGCACATCCCATGCCAAGCAGGGCTAGTACAGGAGCACAAACAACATTATATCATCAAAGCCTGAGTCTTCTGTGAAAATTATGCCTGACCATCATTTTCACAAGGGTCAGTAACCTCTGTGAGAATGATGGAAGTTAATTTTTTCCCTCCCTTTCCCCAATTACTGTCCTGAGAATCATTAAAGCAATCCCTGGGAAAAAGATGAGGGTTGAATCCCTAGGGGCTGAGGTGACTCTACAGCCATTTTCTGGGTGGTGCTGCTTTAGATGGGATTAAAATAGTAGATTTTCAGGAGAAAACATAAAGCTGATTTTGGTCTTGATACTGCTTTTTTCATTAACTGCACATGACAGACCAAGACAGAAACATTTAAATCCAGAAAGCACTCATGTATACTCATTTCAACCTATTTTCTCTAGGGTTGGCAATTCTTGATGCAGCACAGCACAGTTCCGTGGATATCAAGCATCCCAGATACCATGATCAGAAAAACTCTGAATTCAGGAATTAAGATGTTAAAAAGTATACAGTGTTCATATGTCAGTGAAAGGACCACATTTTATAGTTTATTGCAAGATGGGGGTTTTGTTGGGTTTTGCGGGTTTTATTTTGTTTTCTTTTGAAAAATGACCTGACAGGAAATATAAACAGGCATTTGCAGAACTGCATTAAAATTACTCTTTATCTTTCATCACATTTTCTAGCAGCTATGTTTTATTATAAACAGTATAAGTGAAGTTGGGGAAACAATACAGATGAGTATGAACCCATGAAAGATTGATGCAAATTGTTATGAGGAGCTCTTACAGGAGACTGACTTTTTTCCTTTTGCCTTCTTCTGCACATATGTGCTCTTTCCCTGAGAAAAAGGGCATTCCGTCCCAATTTTGCTATGACAAGTAAACCTTAGTTTGTTTTAGAGACCATTAGTGTCTTCATTTTAAAAAAAATTCAATGTTTATATTTTGCATATTTGTTTATAATGGAATTCTTATCACTTTAGGCTAACATACATCCATACATCCTTAACAATTTTCCACATTCACACAAATCCTAGAGAAGTTAGACAGCAATCTTAGGACTATGTGGGAAGTGGGAAAAAATGAGAAAAACTGGAATAAGGGAATAACTGGATTGCCACTGAGTTTCTTGTGATTCCTGACTTTCCAGTGTAAAATGGTATTTAATTCCACACATGAGTGTGCACATGTATGCAAATGTAGGATGTATAAAGAGAGAGAGAGATGCTTTTATTCCTTGTGCACTTCCTCCTGGCAGGCCTATTTCTACAGAATAAGCAGATGTGTGTGTGAGGCTTTATTTCTTAAGCAAGACAAACCTCAGCTGAAGGGTATTCGACAGAGATGTCATGGACACTTGTCAGTTACTTTTCACTTATAAACAATCAATTTCTTTTCCCTTGGTTCTCTTCACCTGTCATCTCTAATCATCTGCCAAATCTCTTTCATTGATGCCACTTCAGCTTGGATGATGATCTAGTTCAGACAGTTTTTAAAAATTTCTCATACATAAGGCTTTTATATATTATTTTCTTGCATGGCAAATTAAGAGATGCTTTATATTTTTCATATCTCACAAATGGGTCTGATTATTTTTATACGACTTGAGCCTATGAACAACTCAAACAAAATACCTGTGCAGCCCCTTTAGTACAGTGAAGCATTTTGAATGCAAAGTTCATACATGTGATACCAGAATATATTTCTTGACCTACATAGATTTAGCCTGGAACTGACAGTAAAATAATTTAAAGTAATTTGAAACTAAAGTTTTAGATTCTGCTCTATTATTTTTGTTTGAGACAGGAGAAAAGATTCTCCTCTGATTATAAATGCGTATGTTTTGATGCCATATGATAGCAATGATATCCTGTCTCGTAAGCACAAATAGTTCAGTGTGTAAGAAAGGAAAGATGCGAGTACTGGCACTAAATACTTCAGCATTTGCTGAAGCATTTAGAAGTCAGTTAAAAGAACCTTGAAGATGTGATCCTGAAAGTCTGACTGTCTTCACTTTGCCTGCAGATAATTTACTGGCACTGGTGCTAGCCATACAATAGATTGAGGAACATGTTACGCTAAGTTTTCTGAAACATTTGTTTGTTGACATGAGCTATGAGGTCAGAGAGGCAGCCATGGGGTGATCTGTCCATGTCAATAGCCCTGGAGCAGAGATGCTCTCAGTCGGACAATGGAGCTAGCTCATGGCAGGCAGAATTTGCAGCTCTCAGTACTGGCTGCACAGAGCAGAAATATTGTCTGTTCAGCCTGGAGAAGAGGAGACTGAGGGGAGACCTCACTGCAGTTCCTCATGAGGGGAGGAGGAGGGGCAGGCACTGATCTCTGCTCTGTGACCAGTGACAGGACCCAAGGGAATGGCCTGAAGCTGTGCCAGGGGAGGTTTAGGCTGGATATCAGGAAAAGGTTCTCCACCCAGAGGGTGGTTGGGCACTGGGACAGGCTCCCCTGGAAGCGGTCACAGCACCGAGACTGACAGAGTTCAAGAAGTGTTTGTTTGGACAATGCTCTCAGGTTCTTGGGGCTGGTGCTGTGCAGGGCCACGAGATGGACTCAGTGATCCTTGTAGGTCCCTTCCAACTCAGCATATTCTGTGATTCTATGAAAAAGAACGAACTAATAATAGTGCATTCCTTATACCTGAAAGCTCTGTTCTGGGGCTAAACCTGCCCAGACAGAAGGAAAAGTAATACATTGAGGATCTTTTTCTGAATTAAATCAGTATTTATGAGACAATAAAGAGCTAATTTTTTTTAAAATTTTTTTTTTTTTTAGGGCTAGCCCAATGCTTGCATTCACAAAGCCTCCAGAAGAAAAAGAATAAGAATAAGAATAAGAAATAGAATAAGTCAACATCCACAGCACTGTACTGTAGGAATCCATTAAGCAGCATGATCAGCACTATATAAATCTGGTTTTCTCCACCCTACATCCCCCGGTCCTATATCCCGCTTACCTTTGCAGCTGCACCTCAGTTTCCTACCAGTGATGCTGCTGGTACTTTGCAAAACAGTGATCACTGTATTTCAGTTACCAAGAAACGAAAGTGAAAAAAGCACACAGGAATAGTCCTGTGGGTGAGAACTGCATGGGACACGGAGGACACCAGGGAGAAATGCCATGTAGCACGAACACGGCTAGCTGGGGACCTGGTTTAGAGCATTACCAAGCTCTGCCTTATTCACAAGCATGGACACAGACTGACAAGAGGCCAAGCCAAAGCAGACCTGCTAGGTCACTGACACCAGCTCCAGGCAAGTGTTGGGGAAATTATTCATGGATGATGAAGGATACCAGGCACAAACTGGGAAGGGTTACAATGATGGTCACAAGGACAGTGATGATGCAATGTGACAGTGACAGAAAAAGAAATTATACACCAGTATCTCCAGTATTCTCTTTACATTTAATCTATTGTTGTTTACAAAAACTGAAAATGAGGCAAGCGGCTGATTGGGAACTATGATTTTTTTGTTTATTTGTCTGTTTACTATGCTGTTTTCCAGCTATGTCAAATAGAGACTATAGTTCTGTCAGTGTAAAAGTCACAGCCATTTTATTTTTCCTATCTCTGACATGCTGTGTCTTTATCAGCAGAACTATTTAGATAGTGAACCTGTATCAAATGGAACCTTAGCTAAAATACGTCCTCTGTTTTATGTCAAAGTTCGCTGATTTCATGTCTTTGATCTTTCACCTAGGACATCAAGGCCAGCATTTTTAATAACTCTCACTAGGCAGAATAAAGTCTGTCTCTGAGAAAACAGGCAGGATATCATTAATCTGTTTCTAAACAAACACGGAGTTATAACAGCTCTTTAATCTGAAGATGATAGATCCTGAGATGGAATGAAGCACCTAAGTGCCAGCCAAGTTCAGTGAAAAGTGAACAGAATGTATCTCATAATTTACTGCTATTTTGTGATCTACCAGAAGGCATTCATTGTGTTGGAAGTACTAGAGAGAGATAGCTATTTGCGATCAACCGGTGTATTTGCTATATGTTCTTGCCTTTTGAAAGACTGACTCTTTTTCTCTGTTTACAAGTTTTTTTTATTTATCTACTCAGTTATTTCATTGTTCTTACAGGAACTTGAGCCTATTAATTAAAAGCACGTGGGCAAATCACTAGAGTACTTTAGGTTACTCACTGGAGCACACATACCAATACCCTGTATTTATCACTGCAAATTTGCAAGCTGTAATGCCTTAATCAGTGAATTCAGAACTTACTGTGGTTGAGAAGAATATCTTGAGGTGAAGACCAAAAAATAACAGTTTTACAGACTTGGGAGGCATTTCAGGATTTTCCCAAGCATGATTAGATAAACTAAATATTCTCTTTCATAATGACTTCCCTGGAATTCTTTGAAGACAGTAAATCAGCAGCAACTCATGATAATCAAAAGATGATTAGAGAAAGACATGCCAGCAAAAGACAATAAACATTCTGTTTAAAAGTTGAGGAATTACGTATATGTAATTCCAATGCTTTGTTATCAACGTTACAATAAGATAAAAACCATTGCAATAGAACCACTCATAAAGAAATAAAAAAAAAAAACCAACCCAGCAAGAAGTCTTCTTATACCAAAGGAGATTCAAAATGTTTGGTGTTTTGGTCCTGTGTTAGAACAAGAACTGTACGTACCAGGTGGTGCGTCAGTCACCAAGGCCTATGGTGAAATTAAGCACGACATCTAGACCAATCTGCTTTTCAACATTCTGCAAGCAGCATGCTTCATATCTCAGTTGTAACAAGACATGGTAGGCACTTTAAAACCAAATAAAAGCAGATTTCAAGGGACATAGTCACGAGACATTCCAATTTATAAAAGCCTTGGCAAGAAAAAAAAAGCACCCAAAGAACTGAAGTCACCTTCAGACCCAGGATATCTAATGAACTAAAGGCATCATTTCAACTTAGCCTTATTGACCTTTCAGAGCTGATGACTTCAGCTTTGCTTTTGCAAGATTCTATGTCCTCACCTTCAGAAAAGCCAAACCACAGATGAAATTGCTTTAGATCAAGCTGGCATGCTTTGTTTTGTAAGAACTCCAAACATACTGAAAGCCAGTTAACTTATCAATCCAGTGAGCACTGAACAATTTATTGAGTGAACTTTAACAGATATTGCTGGTTCCATCACTCCCTTCTCCCTAAAATCAGGGAAGGACAGAATGCACAAACAAAGATGTACAGAACCTGGAGGGAAAACAGTGACATAAACATTATATGGACACACTGAAGTCATCAGTGGTACCTAGCAAAATACAGCTCAATAGAAGTTTTGATTAAAGAGACTGCTAGCATAATGCACAGAAGAATTAAGAAATGTTTCTGCATGTTGATAAGGGTACATCACAAGGAGCTTTCTAACAGGCCTATCAGTAATGCAGAAATAAACAATCTGGTTTTGGCATGCCCTCAGCTGAAAAAAACATGCATTAAAAGAAAATTGAGACATCTGAAGTCACAGTTGGGTGAAAAGCATAATACTGTAATTATAAACACAATATTTGTTATAAATAAAACATGTGCCAAAAAATGTGATAAAATTAAGCAACTGGACAAACTTAAATAGAAGTTCCCAGATTTCTACTGACATAAGCCAAGGTTAGGTTTTGCATGACAACATTGTGGATGTTGTCTTCAGATACTGAGATACTTGAACTTAATGAATTTATGACAAAGCAAAAAGGTGAAGTATATCTAGCAGTGTGAAAAGAAGTATCTCCAGAGAGATAGGGTTATCTTAGTTTGGATTGTAAGCTAAATGTAAGGTAAATTTTATCAAGCTATTCAGAAATTCACAGACAGTTTCCAGGAAATGCTTGCATTTCACAGGTGACTTCAGTGATTACAGACAGCATGCTTTCAAGTGTGTTAGTCTTCCCATTAATCTTAACCTTGCTCAACTGATTTAACCAGATTGAAAGGCAAACCCATATTTCCCACCATCATGAATTTTTTTTTGTTGTCACAGAAACTGGAACACATGAGTGAAACGTGTCTAAGCAACAGTCTGCATAAATGGAGGATATTTTTTTTGTTTCAGCAGACCTGGATAACGTCGCTGTAATTTGACAGCAGCTTTGAAATCATAAAAAAATCTGACATCACACCAATGTCAGTTCTTAACAATGGGAATTTCCATAGAAGTTTGTAGGAACCATGTCTTAGTGCAAGAGTGTGTGGAGACACCAGTACTGTGACCCAGGGGCCCTGAAGAACCACGAGTGCTTTTTTAGTGTTCTGTTGACAATTCAGAAGGGCCTGATTTAATTTCATTTTGAAGTCCTGCAAAAGAGGTACATGAGCTCTTTCCTGTTTCTCCAAGTGTAATTCTATTTCATGTACTTCTCATGTGTCCTACATATTAAGAAAGCCATTTATCTGACATGCTTTTCACATTTACTTTAGGATGAGATCACTTGTGTGCTAGCAGAATCTGTTTTTTCTTGGTGCTAAGGGACTCCAGAGTCACTAGCTCACAACCTGGTATCTTCAGTGCAAATAAATATCCAAACCATAGTTAAGTCAGACAGATGCCGTCTATGGAATTCTAAGTACAACATGCTTTATTCACAAGTACATACTTATTCTGAAAGAAAGAGGATTATAAGCTATGCAATTCAATCTCTTCCTTCTAGGATCTCAGTCCAAGACCAATGCCTCTTCACAGGAGAGAAACTCTGCTTTGGGAAGTTACCCTGGTCAGAAAAGATAACAAAAAAACTACTAAACTTGTCCAGCTATCTTTTACAGGAAAGTAAACATCTTCTATTGCAGCAGTAGCTGGATGCTTTCTTGCATCATAATAAATTATAGAAGTCAGTTATTTTCCCTGACAAAAATTTCAGAGACAGAGTGAATTAGCTGAGCTCTATGTTTGTTTGTCTGCACAGTGTTATGCACCATCAGCACTCACCAAAGAGTAACCTTTATTAAATCCAACATCTCTGACTTAAAACAGCATATTACAGTCATTTTTGAGGTAAGTATGATAGGAAATTTGGAAGAATATAATCTGACAGTCTTTTCATTACTTTTCTGTTTGATATACAGATATACTGGATATTGTTTAACAGTCTGGTCTGTGTAGAATATTTTATCTAGAGCTACAGTGTATGGAGGGAAAATATTTTTTCCCAGAATGGATTTCTTAAATGATCAAAAATGATAAACCTCATGGAGTAAAGAGGCTTACTCCAAGCAGACCTTGAAACTTGTTATTTTAATGTTTCTTGATACTAAAGTTTTGCCCTAGCTATGTAAGATATGCTACCATTTCACACACCATCTCATATACTGGGAATTTTGAAACCAGACAATGACTGCTTTCTGATGAAACTGCAGGTTTTGTGCCAAACTTCTTCTAAACACATTTCTTAATTTATTGATTAAAACTTGTTTGAGCTGTCTCCAGCAAACAGATACTTGGATCAGCTAGCAAGGAATCAGACAACATGTACTAAAAATTTAGCAGATGCCCTCTAAGCACATCACACTCTCCTGACCCCTTGCCTGCTATTTTTTTTTTTTCTCATTGCTATTTAGTAATGTGGATTTGTTTTCCAGGATTGCTCCCCTTTTGCTGGTAGGCACAGGAAGCAATTAGAACTGCCTGCAGACAGGGTGCTCCTTTTCAGGCTGCTTTAAGTCTAGAGATCAAGGCTATATTTTGCTCACAACTGCTGTGTGCCAAACGCAGGGGGCCTAGGCTTAGCCCAGCTTTTCTTTTTGGGTAAAATAGTGACAGTGATGCTAAGCTGGCTTTGAGTGTCTGAGGATCTGCACTGCTCTGCTGCCACTGTTTGATCAGGAGAAATGTTAAATGTATATCCCCTTGAAATAAAATCAATCTGATGATTAGCCAGGTCTACCAGGAGGACTAGACTGACATTTTGATATTTATTAGTTCCAGACATGGATCTATATTTGCCCTATGGGAGCTAGCATTGTGAGAGAATGATTCAATTGAGCATTTTAATTACAATACAAGTCCACTAAGCTAATTTTCCTTTCTATGACTGCCTCAGAAAGAAGCTCGTCTATGATTCCAGTCTCCTTCTGCAAGACACAGTAATATCAGGCATGTCCTCAGCAACTATTGGAAAACATTCACTCAGCCAGGAAGAGCCTTCATGTAGGCTTCGTATGTTTTTAAGGGAGGGCTGTATGGATAAGGTCTTTTTACTAATGTAAATAAGGGGTTGTTTCTTAAATACAGTGCTGGCAGTCTTTCAGGAATGCTGGCTCACAATGTCTTCAATAACTGCAGTCATGGAGGGAGAAGGGAAAACCTCCATGAAAACTCTTTCAGTTTTGGAAGAGCCACAGTAGGCAGAAAATACATTTTCTTGTGATGAGAGTGTTCAGACTCTCCTAAGTTAGCACACAAGAGAGATGACTCAGGGGACAGAGTTACTACTGCCCATGGCTCACTGTGCTGAAACTGGTGCATGAGTGAAGCACCAAGCAAATACCACCTTCCTTCATTCATCTTGTACTGGACAGAGTCTTCCTCCCCCCCTCCTTTCTCTCCCTCCCTCATTCCTCCGCTTCCCTCTCCATATTCTACTGTGAGAACTGCAAAAAGGCATGTATAAAGGCTGTGGCAGAGATAACAAGGAGGAAGGAGTCATAGCAGGTGTTGAGCATTAGAGTACCATCTGGGGCTGTCTAATACCAGCTAAAATGCCACAACCCACAGCCGCTCAGAGGGTGGGATGCCATAGTTACTCAAGGTCAAGCAGGCAGAAAGGAAGGAAAGCAGAAACTCTTGCTCAAGCCTGAAGATATTTACAGGAGCCAGTAAGGTTGACCTATGCTATTAATTACTAGGCAGTATTAATACAAGTGCCAGCTCACATTCTTTCTGTAATTACTTTCACTGATGTATCGCGACATCTTGAAATCAGCCTTGACTCTGACTGTGTGAGCCAGATTCCAGAAATGTGGTGCAAACCACATTAGCAAACACAGGAAAAGTATAGACCCACCCTATCGAGATTAAATTAAGCTGAAATATTTCTCACCCTCCTCAGACAAAAGCTGAAATGTCCTGAGGCCACCAGCACATACTGAAACTCAAGCACCTCCCAAAGCCTGGCATGTGAGGCTCAGCAGGTTATCATCAACATTTGAAAGGTGAACCAATGTAACACAGCCCAGGCTTCACATCTGCTATTTTGTTTGTCAAATGTCCCCCAAGTCTGGCATTATTTACTTATCTGTATTCTCTATCAGCTGGAACTCCTGGGGGAACTTTGGAGGGATTCTCCACTCCAAAATCTAGTCACTGCTAAATGTTTCTCCAGCAATGATCAGCTGAAATGATCAACACATTTTGTGTCTGGCTATGCTGTGACAGATCAGCTAGGAAAACACCTGTAAATTCCTTTAATGTAAGAATGCATTTGACTCTGGAGCTACTCTTTTACTGGGAAAGTAACAATAAATCAGCATGTAATTTTTAAATTATAATTTATAATTTTTAAGGTCTCTCACATGCTCAAACTAAAATATGGTGAAGATCTACAAAATCAGACTTTAGATAACTGGAAAATGATGAAGCTCACTCTTTTTTGCCCAAGTTATTTTTAGTAACTTATCTGTATAGTTCTTATTAGGAAATTTTTTATTAGGCTCTCTGGAGACAGAGAAATGCTAGCCAGCTACTTTCCACTTGTAGTTCACAAAGCTGAAAAAAAAGTATTATGGCTCCAAATGAACTACCCAGATGAAGATGAGATTGGCTAGCCTGATTCAGAAAGTAACTTGTGAATTATGCTGTTGCATCATACAGCAGAGGATTTATCCAGAACTGATGATGGGTGCCATGACCCACCAGGGATGCCATGCCTGGCAACATTGCTGGTCATTCATACTGTCTCCTCAGAGGTCCAGAGCTCATACTTCAGAGTTTAAAAAAAAAAGAAAAAAGAAAAAAGGAAAAAAACACCAAAACCAAACCAAAACAAAACAAAAAAAAAAAACCCAAACCAAACTAAAATAAAAAAAACAGAGAGCCATGAGTGAGATTTTAAAAAGCATGTTCTGTAACTCCTTTTTAAATAGATGTACAGCTCATAATGGTATCAGTGGAAGAAGAGAGATTTTGAAGTTCAGTGGGCCAGAATTGCATTAAAGTTTCCCAGATTTCTACTTCATATTAGGTAGATGATTCTGAAGAGCTGAACCCAACAAATTGAATCATAGAATGACTAAGGTTGAAAATGTTGTCTAAGATTACTGAGTCCAGCTGTTAATCCAGCACCACCATGTCTCCAGGTGTCATATCTACACCTTTTTTGAACACTTCCAGGGATGGTGAGTCCACTGCTTTCCTCAGCAGCCTGCTGCAGTACAGGAAGCATTGGCAAGGACTGGGATGGACTTTGGGCTTACCCAGCTGGCTGACCATGGGCTGAATGCTTTGTAAGACTCCACCCTATCACTCCACCTATCATCTTGTTCTAGTGTAAATGCATGGACTTCTGCATTTCTTTACTGGCTGAGGTTATGTTTATTCATTGTTTTTTCTTTGTCATTCTTCAAATAGATTTTACAGGATCAATTAGTTTTAGGTAAGACAAATATACTTCTCTTTAATTATGTTCTGCTCATACATGGTAGGTTTTATTAAAAAAAAGGGTCAGTGCAAAGAGGCTAAGGAAATCTGCGGAGTTACATGCAATATGTATATATGCATATACCTTTTGTGTTTGTTATTGCCATGTTTGTAATGCTGAGAGGAAAATATTGCTGTAATATTATGAGCACAAAAGCTATAAGGCTCTTACATTTTTTCATGTATGTTGCATATTCAGGGTCAGCAGCTACCAGTAGGATCACAACCATTGTGATCTGTAGTCAGAGGCCATATCTTGCACTGTAAGCTCTTGGTGTTAATTCTTATGACACTAGGAAAAAGTGGATGTGCTGCCTTGTAATGTGGAAGGGATAAAACCCAAGTGCTATAAATTTTTTTCCCATATAATCCAAAACCACACCATGCTTTGTAAGATCTACATGTAGGTTTGTTCAGAGGCTTTGGATTCAGTCATCGGTATCACAAAGCCAATACCCTATTACTGCTAACCATTATGATTTTTCTTATTGTAATACATAGGAGTCAACTGCAGGTGGAGCACTGCAAGGCAAACTTCTATACAGATGCACCCTCCTAGGCAGCCCCTGCTTTTTTAAGCAGTCTGATGATTCACCACAGTACTAACATCTCAGCTCATTTTGCATTATGTCTTGGAGTTTTGAAAAGGTTGCTTTTGACTTATACTTCTTTAAACTAGATCCAAATGTCAGTGCTAGGCTTAAAAGTACTGACCTCTCTTCAGAAAAGTATGCTTTATCACAGATTATAAGCATTAGAAAATAAATGATGGAAAAGACCTATGATATCACCTTGTCTCCCCCCGTGAGCATAGGGTTGTTCTCTACAATATATGTCAGGCAGCTTTGTTCTTGCTAGTTTAAATTACTCTAAGGCTTTCATCAGACTCTGTTACAGGCTAATTTATCTCGTTATCATGACATCTATCCAGATACTCAGCCTACATTTTACTATGCTGTGTTTCGTCCCACAGTTTTGAATTGTTGTGCTTTATTCTAAGTAAAGAATCAGGATTTCTTTGTGTTCTGTTTTCTTAGGAAGTGCAAAGAATTCTGGACTTAAGTAGACAAAATATAACTGGGTCTCAAGTGCATCCAATTGAAACTCTCTCAAACAATAACGGTGCTCACCATAATACAAACATCTCCACCTCAGAACTATTCAGAGCAAGAAATAATTAGCTCTTTTCTGATAGTTTTTTTTCAAAATGAGCTTTCTCATTGCAATTTTCTGGTTTGGTTTGTAACTTACTTGGTTTGTAACAAACTTGCTTTGTTTGTAACTTCAGGCTGCACACATCTTCTGTTCGAATTCAATAGGTACATTTGAATAGCAGTTAAATAGACACAATTACTTTTATAAAAGTGTGTCTGTTATGCATTTTTCCTAATAATGTCTTTTTAATTGACTGGTTTAAAAGCACATCTATGGTAACACTCATGTTTGCACTGTCATACTCCTTAGCATCCTACCTCTGATCTTGGTCTCACAAAGTCCCTTGTCCTCCAAAGCATTCTGCTTCATGCATTCACATGCCCTTCAGAAAAAATCTAGTAGCCACCCTAATTAACAAGAAGTGTTATCTAACTAATCTCCTTAGAGAGCATAATCCTGATTAAAATGTCCAGGTGACCAGTATTTAATGGGATGAGTAAAAATGTGGATCTAAAGAAAATCCGTGTTTTCAATTGTTCTCAAATAATAAAATACTGGGTTATAATTCTGAAGGCTTTTTACAAATAGCATTAACGAAAAAGAAACAGGAGACTTCACAATAGTTTTTTGTCAACTGCACCATCAGTAGCTTTTCAAATAAGCATATTATGTCTCACAACAGACATCAGTGGTACATATGTATTAGGCTGGCCACTATACACGTGTGTAAACGTGTACAGGGATGCTGTTCACAGATATTCATACATACAGATATGTGGACTGGCTGTTATGCTATCATGTTTATGGGATGCTCAGCACCCAAAAGAGAGAAATGCAGATGGGAACACCAAATTAGTTGCATCTTTTGTACCAGTAGAAGAACCAACATTTGAAGAGTGCTGTGCTCCGTAACACAACAGCTGTACCTATCCCCTTCTCTTGTCACTCTGGCTTTGCTTGGTTTGGCATTGTGAACATACACTTTCTACTACACAGTGTGTGTCCCAGTGACTCCTGGAGAGGTATTTGCTCCAACTCTGATGACAACTCTTTGAAATACTGTCTTCCCTGCTCAAAGTAAAACATGGCAGCAGATGGCAACAGAAATGGCCTTATTCTAAGCTAGAGTTTGCCAGTGTTTGCTAAGCAATTTTAAACATGCTAAGCTTTCTAACCTCTTTACAGTCTAAGAACTTTATTGTCTCTCCTCTCTTGAGCATGCTTCTACCAGACGAAAAGCAAAGCTAAGATACTTCATAGCCTTTCTGGCACCATGACAAATACTACTAGCAGGTATTTCGTACTACAAGCTCTGCCTGCTATATTTCATTTGCTTTAGTAATCACTGGTCTAAATTCATGACTGCCAGAAATCTATTGATTCAGCAGAAGACCCTCCTATAAAAAACTTTCCCCCATTTTAAGTGGCTCCTGTACATGCTCTGCCTCAGCTCCACATTGACAATGAGGTCCTTAGAAAATACTCATAGAAATATCTCCATCCCATTTGCTCTGCTACATGGGTATCTATTCCAGAAAAGTTTTTCATAGTTTCATTCAGTTTATTTCATTTCACAGTGCTCAGTTGCAAAGATCTGACAGAGAAAATGCTTTTTTTTCTACTGGAAGAAATCACCACTTTTCTTTCTTCACTATGGCAGCTATCCACCAAACTCAAAACATCTGCATTAGCTACTGGCTTCAGTAACATCTGCATAAACGGAGCCAGAGACAGAACCTCAGAGGAATGTAGCTCCCTGAGCACCACTGATAGAGTTACAACACTTGAAAGCACCTGCTGCTCATGGTTGCTGCAGAAGACACTATAGCAGATTCCTACTTGTCCCATAAATATTGGAGATACTGTAGTATCTTTGAAGATAAATGTCCCTAGTGCCTCTGTCATCACATAGCCTTGTTGTAGAGTTTTGATGAAGTGATTTCAAATGGCCCCACCTGGGCTGAGTTATAAATTTGCCATGAATTATGCAGAGATCAGTACAGCCATGGAGTGGATTGGAGAGACTGCACAGCTGCTCTCCTTGCATGTGACATGCAGCATGTGCCACTTAGGAGAAGCAGGGACAGTCTCCTGCCCCCCTCCCCACCATACGCCTGCAAATCCTCTCCTGGATTAAGCAAGTTCAGTAAGAGGTTGTCTGTTATCTGGCTTTATTTCACACAGATTTCGGGTTTTTTTCTGCGTCTGAGCCCTCTGCAATGTCTTTTTGGTGAACTTTTATAATCTGTCTTGGCTTCCTGTTAAAGACTAGTAAAGGCCTCAGTGTGTTTCTGTGAAAATACGTGTTTGTGTGTGTCTGTGTCTGCGTGTGGGGGCTCTTGCAAATCTCAGTAGGCAAGTGACTGTAAACTATTTATTTTTCATCTTGTTTGAATGATCACCTATGAGCATTATGTTTAACAAAATTTACATACTAAAATGCTTTCTGGAGATGTAAAGCTCCAGCATTGCTTGCATAAACTTAAATCCCTGCACAGTCAGAATTGTATGAAAAGATTTAGGCATACTTGTCTCTTCTGGATGGACAAGAAAGCAGAAAAAAATCTCAAGAAAGGATACGATAATGGACATAATTTTATAAGAACAGAATAATAAAGACCAGCTAAAATTTCTCACTAATCCATAGAGACTCATGACATTTTCATGGTTTGCAGACACAACAATTTCATATTCATGCAGCTGCCAAGGCAGTTGTGGATTATAACCAACCTCACAAGTCACAGTCAAACAGCTGTGAAATAGAAAAAATTATTTGCAAAGGATTTCTTTACTATTAAGCCAACTTGAATGTAAGCACAAATAAATCAAGCATGCTTTTTCACATATTTGAAAATATCTTGGCCTATTCCATAACACTCATTTTTTCTAAAAGTGAAAGTGCTTGTTATATTTACTTCTATGCAGCCCTATCCACTCCTGGTAATATTATAACGAATAGCTTAGGACTTATAGACTGCCAAAGTGACTCCAGTTACTTTGGAAAAGAAAGAAGCTATATAACAGGTAAAAGTGCTATAATTTAAAATAATTCAAGAATAGAAACATGGTCAAGGAACTTCAAAACACCTCTGTCTTAAACCAGTCACACAGCAAATCACAAAGCCATTTTTAGGGTCTCATGTGTTTTTTTCAAGGTTGTTCAAGTTGCTTCACAAAGTGCCCAGACGGGATGAAGGGATGGGTCTGTAGGCTGTTTATTTCAAGGGCTGAAGTTAGTGAAACATCAGCCATCACCACCGCTGAGCACTTCCCACTACACTTGACTTCCTGCTGCTGGGATGCTGGCTGGGTGAGACCTGGCTGCACCAGGCAGCTGCTCCCAGTGGCAAGGGCAGAGCATGGTATGGAGACCGGGGCAAGATGGGGACATCCTCTCGTCCCTGTATCCCACCCACCAGCCAGCAGCAAGCACAGCCAGCAGTCAGAGGAGTGAGCGAGAGCCCAAATCAAAAGGCACACAATCTGATAGGGAAAGAGTTAATAAGGGCATGGGCAATACTTGCTTTCCTATGTATTCTCTCTTGCTGTCCTGAGCTTGCTGTAGACACCTCATCCAGGTAGAGAGCTTGGGCAGGCATACAAACACAGGTGATTCCATAGTCCCTTCATTCAAACATTGCACTTCAGCAGAGCCCCAGGCTGACACTCAGGATGAGGGTAGGCCCAAAGTCATGGAAGTTTGCTGGGAGCTGGTGGGGAGTTTGCTGGGAGCCCTGGCCAGCTGAGGAGCCACGCTGGCCTCAGGGTGCTGCACAGAAATGCAGCTCCTGCACAGAAATGCAGCTGCTGCAGGCACAGACCCTCCCTGACACCAGACAGCTGCTGGTCCGCCTGCGGCCACCGATGTACCCCATGGCTGGACATGCAATGGCCTTGCCACTACTGACAGCTTCTGCCATGAAAGCCGTCTTCTCAACCAGCTGGCACAAAGCAACATCATTTTCCCACAAGCTATGTCTTCAAAGAAGCTGTGCATGTTCCCTTAGGCTGCCTAACCAGACTGAAAAACATTTCCCTCTCTCTAAAAAACATCTGAAGTGGAGCAATTTTGCCAGGAAGATCTGTGCTTGTCTAACCTCTTGTGCCACAGAAAACCTGACATGAATCACAGCACTGTGTTGCACCCCAGGCCATGTGGCACAGCATCCTGCATGGGTGCTGCATCCCTTTCAGCTGCAGCACCTCCTCTTGTCCTCCTGTTCCTGCATCACATCTATGTGTGTAATCCATTAATTACTTCTGACCCATATATATGGACGTTTTGGTTACATTTGTAGTGGAAAAGTTCCTCTTTGCAATTATTTTTCCCATGCATATATGTGGTGTATAGTAGACAGACGCACCAAGCTGAAAAATGTGAGATTGCATGAGTATGCTCAGAGATGCTAGGCTTGAGCTAAAAAAATTAGGCTTATCTTTGTGTCAGAGCATAAATCAAGGGAGTTCATGCCTGTCCATTGTATGCAGAATAAACACACAGAGTATTCAAGTGTTCCCAAAGAGCTTTCCATTTCTTTTGCCAGTTAAATTATCCACATATTTTAACGCCATGCTTTGACCCACTTAGATGGTTGTGTAATCTCAGGAAAGGTCCCCTAAAGTTCAAAAATTATTTCATATAAAAGCCACTTGTCAGCACCAAAATACGTTTTCTAAATTTCTGTTGCACAGTCATTCTAGATATCACCGTGAGAAATAAGCAAACTTTACAACAGCCCTCCTGCAAACATCCACTCAAGTATTTAAAACTACATCAGTTCTGTGTACAAACCTTTTGCTTTCTATGAATAACCAATGAATATTATTACAACATAATTATTTCCAGTAAACTGGAAGAGCAGTGCCTGTGCAAGCAGACTGCAGCAAAACAGAACAGCCTCCCAGTTTAGTGTTTAACCAGTAATGCCACCTTGGTCCCACAGCCAGGATATCAAGTGACCGAGCACTCACCTGTCATGGCCATTTGGAAGACCTCTGCTAGTCCCAGAACTGCTAGACAGGTATGTGACCCTGCTATGGCCTTCCAAGTGACCTCTACATTGTACTTGACCTTCACCACTTTTCCAGACCTTTGTATGTCTTCTCTAGGTGGACTGGAAAATCTTGGGACCTCAAGAGTTTTGGGCTGGGTTTCAGTCCTGCATGACACCATGCAAGAGCACAATGCCTGCTTGGCCGTCCACCAAATTTCACCATAACTATAGAAGTAATTGTTCAGGTGAAGGGCGTGTCCATAAAGAGATCTTGTAAGTCTCAGAACTATCATGACTACATCAAAGCAATAAATGCTGCTGCAGTCTAGAGTCCTGACAGGTTGCAAATCTGATGCTGTGATCATAGTGTGGGTCTTCTAAAGGATCAGGTTGTTTAGCCCAGTGTGCTTGGCTTTCTCCTGAACCTGCCTTTGCCTCCTGAGCTGCTTGACTTCAGCTTCTGACAGAGTGCACTCCATATAGCGAGATACCAGTTAAGTGTTTGCGTTCTTGTTTGAGTTTCATTGGCAAATGGTGCCACTTCTGTGCAAGTGCAACAATGCCAAACCACAGGCTTGCATGCTCCATTACTGCTAACGCACTTGTCACCTTGCAAACCTGAAGTAAAGCTCATAATCTTGGGTAAGATATCAGCAGGAGTCCCAGGTATGCAGGGAGTGCAGGACTAAATCCTTCGTGTCATAGTTTACAGTTTGCATGTTACAGACACCTTTTATCTATTTGTTTCTCTTATCTGGGGCTCCGGCATAACTTGACAGTGAAATGTAAAATACTGCTAATCAAAGACTTTAATGGACACATACCTTTAATTATCCCAAACACAAAGAAGTAAAAACACGTTAAGCTTTTCCTGTATTTTACCAGTGCAAATCTACTATCACAAAGGTTTTCAGCAAGGCTCTCAAAGCTTACCATTCATAGATGATTAGTCATGCTCTATGCTGCTATTTGATACCTGGAATGGGACTTCATTAATTTGCAGGCATTCTTAATGCACTGCATAATGTCAGAGATTACTGGTTTCCCACAAATGAACTTTTCTTCCTCCATTTAAAAGGACTTAATGGAAAGTAATACAAATGTTTCTACCCAAGAGCTGCTCCTGCTGGTTCATGGAGCCAAGTGCTGATCCCAGCCCACCACCTTCTGGATCTCTGCAGAATCACAGCATTGCCTTAGAGACTCCGCTCTGCAGGAGTCTGAAAGGGACTGGAGACTAGGGGAGTCCTCAGAGGAAATGTCATTCACTGCACATTCGTCCTGCAGGTTGCCAGACAGCTGCTGGTGAGTGCCATTCAGACTCTGGTTACCTGGCAAGATCTGACCTGGAACAGACATTTATTTTTTTCCTTATGTTATCTTGGAGAATAAAAAATAACCGACTTTTTAAAAAATAAATATAAACGTGAGGATTTGCACAGAAATTTCTCTTTATCAGTGTAACACCACAGAAGTGACGTGCCCCATCTCCAGCTCCCCGGTGTCACAGACAGGGTGTGTACCCAGGAGAGACACACCAGCACCCTGACTCAGAAGATCTCCACACCCACCCCATCTGCTCCTCCACAGGCATGTCTGGCTCAAGCACTCTGACAGGCTCATCAAATCAGCCTTAAATCATGCCAAAGGCACTGAATGAAGCTTTACACCTGGAATATCATGAGGAAGTTTTTGGAGGTAACAAGACAGCTAGAGCATGGTTAGGTGATAAGCTCGGTGAGAGACTCCCAACTCTTTCTGAAGTGGGCACAAAAGTCACTCTTAGAAAAAAGTTTTAATTTGGTTTAGTTAATTATAAGAAGATTATAATTTGGGAAAACAATACCTGTAAAGCCAGTTACAGTTTAACAGCCCATAGAGTAGACTTTCAAGTGTACTGGCTTGTTAGTAAATTTTTTTCACAGGGTGCTACTGATACCCCAATAAGTCACAACATAAGAGATGCCCTGATCCCATCGAAGTCAAGGGTGAAAAGTCATACTGACTGAGCAGAGGATGTATTTGGCCTTATAAAACCGGGAGCAAAGCAGAGTAGGTCCTCATTCTGTCTTACATTCCATGTGGGTACCTCTAAGATATAGCTGTGCCTTTATGCTCCTTTCTCTAGTCACTGTTAATCTGCTGACATTTCAAGGGAGGTTTAGAGCATCCCAGATCCTTTCCCAACAGTGAGCACAGCTGACTCCTTCTCCCTGGTTAGTGGCCTGACTTCTCCACACATCTGAGTTTTGTGCTAATCTTCCAGACCTTGCAGATGGAGTCCAAAATTATATGAGGAGTTAGTATTGTATTTTATATAGTACATAGCATTGTACTTTGAAAGCTTAATAATCAAATTATTACTAGTGGATTTCAAATAGAAACTGGAAATTAAGGTTGCTGGTATCCCTGTGTTAATTTTAACTTCCATTCCCTGAATTGCATGCTTACCAAGCAATACTGAGGGTGTGAACATTCAGGCTTGTGATATAACCGTGAAGAAAGCAGGGAAGCACAATTTACAGCTGGAGCTGCTGCCTCTGCAGTGCTGCCTGCTGACAGAGCTACTTACAGATGGGGGCACTGCTGCTCCAGGCACTTCGCCAGGGGAATGACTCGTCCTTCCTCCAAAGCACTGGCTGTGTGATTGCATCAAATGGGTACAAAACCCTTGCCCACTTGCCAGTGTCCTCTGCAGGGGCAAAAGAAGAGAAGATCTGCAAGCTGAGCGGGTGTCTGCTCGTGATGGCAGCGTGGCACAGCAGGAGCTGTCAGCTGTAGGCACCGATGAGGTCTCAGCCTCTGAACTGTCAGTTTTCAGCCCTGCTCTGCACCCCAGTAAATAACATTTACACAGCACTTGAATATATGTTTCACCCACTTTTTGGTTTCACCACAACTTTTGCATTCACCTAGTGAACAACAATTGGACAGAGGAGAGTTTAGTGCCCTATAAACAGCAAAACACTGATGCACAGGAAAATGTGGGCAAACAAACATGCAAAAACAATGCCTGTGTTTCTGATACTCTCTCTTCATCACTTTTCTGTATGACTAAAAATTTTTCTAAAAAACCTAACTGCTTCTGACAGAATCAAAAGTCAGGAATACATTGCTTAAATTAAAGAATAGTGTAAATTAACAATATTAAAGCTACAATCTTTATCTGCTACCTATACTAGCCTCTAACTCTTTTGTGGCTTTGTTGTCCCTAGGCAGAGCTGCTTTCATAGCTGCTATGCACAGGAGGCCCTGAGGAATTTTGAGACATTTCTTTCTTCTAAAGAAGCAATACAGAAAGTCAGTGACTCAAGCCCAGCTCCCAATCTCAGCTTTCCTGGCAGCATCTGAGCTGTGATATAACTTCCATAGCCAAGGCACAGAACTGTGTTCTCCTGGTGCTCAGATCTACATGGGGGAAGGTGTTTTGCTAAAGCATTGGCCTTACTTCCCTTCTGATGGAAGTAGAGGGGAGAAGATGCCATCTCTCAAACACAAGAGACACTGTGCTCTTCAGTGAATGACACCACATGAGCTGTGGACACCAGTCTCAGAGGAGGTGCCTGGCTTTCGTATTGCTGAAGGCAAGCTAAGCCCCAGGCAAATGTACACAGTGCTACAGGGAATATTGTGCCACGTGTGGGACCCAGAAGGAATCAGCTGCCATGTGTTTCTCCCCCAAATTCCCTGGCTGCATACCTGCAATGCATCTCATTCCCAGGCTAATGTACTGCAAGAGTGAGACTGAACCATTAATCCCCAAAGCCCATCGCCTTCATCTCAGGAGCAGAATGAAAGGACAGGGACCCAGTAACAGCAAAGGGGCAGGTAGAACTGTGAGTATTTAATTGACTGAATTAGGTAGAAAGGGGTGGAGGACCCAGTTAGCTGAGTAACCTGCACTGGAGCAGTGCCCAGGGTCAGAAATCCTGTGTACACAGAGGACAAAGGGCCTCTTGTCACATGCAGAAAGCAAAGGTCACTTTTGTGGTCTTTCAAAGATCACTAGGGGTGACAATTTGCAGGTCAAAATTCCTGACCAGAGACATGTCTCCAGTGCCTCCTCCATGAAGTCAGCAGCCGTGGCAGCTGTTTGAACACAGTCAGGGTATTAGACTGGACTAGACTGGACTTCCACCCCTGGAGCCACCCTCCCACCAAGGAGATGCCAGGAGCTGACCATCTGAATGAGCAATACTCTGCTCCCAGATTGCACAGACAGCACTTGCCACACGGTGGATCCCTCCTCAGTGTAAGAAGGTTGGCCTGAGACAAGGCAAACCACAGAAGTCAGCAGTAGAGAAAAGGGAAGCAGCCTGCCTCTGGATCCTCTGTCCTACCACATGCCTCTCCACAATTAATCAGATCAGCAGATCACACTGCCATATTTTGGAGAATTTCAGTTCTGGTGTTTCATTTCAACACTGTTGAGGCTGTGTTGCTTCCTGTACCACACAATACTTTCCCAAACACATAGTTTGAGTTTATGCTTAGAAGCAGATGCTTGGAACGTGAATGAGCTCCAGATACAATTCATATAGTGTCCATGTGTAGGTTATTTCTCTAGGATGTGCTGTAGTCATAGGGATTAGTCGAAATACCAGAGCAGAATAAATATAGTAAATAAAGAGAAGGGGCTTCTTAGGCTGACCAAACATAGGCATAGCTTTAGTTTAGGTCCTGCCTGCATTTTTGGACCCAAAGTATCTTGCCTTTCCTGATTTTCATATATTACGTTGCCTTACTTAGTAGTAATGATGTGTCTCTTTCAGTGCACCAGTGCTATCTATAATATAAACTTATTATACCCCTCCCATCCACCAGTCAGTGCTGGTAATCTAGTGTTTCAGGTAAATTCCAAGTCAATACATTTATTATTATTTCTTTCACAGAAATAATATAGCAAAAAGCAAAGCTCACCAGGGTGCCCTTCCCTTAAAGTACAAGGTCTGGATTCTCAACTTAGGAAGGAAGAGGCCTGGTCAAAAACAAAGTGTGAAGACAGTTTGGCAGATACTGGGTTTGAAGTTATGGACCCTGGGTCTGACAACATCCCCTGCTGCCATGGTTTAATCTAAGCCAGCAGCTCAGCCCCATGCAGCCCACAGTGGGATGGGGGAGAGAATTGGAGAAGTAAAAGTGAACTCATAGGTTGAGATAGAGACAGTTTTATACGATAAGCAAAAGCTGCATGCACAAGCAAAGCAAAACAACAGATTTATTCACCACTTTCCCTGGCAGGCAGGTGTTCAGCCATCCCCAGGACAGCAGGGCTCCAACACACACAACTGTGACTTGGGAAGACAAATGCCATCATTCGGAACATTCCCTCCTTCCTCCTTCTTCCTCCAGCTTTACATGTTGAGCATGCCACCATATGGAATGGGATACCCCTGTAGTCACTTGTGGGCAGCTGTCCTGGCTGTGTCCCCTCCCAACTCCTTGTGGCCCCCCAGCCTCCTCGCTGGTGGGGTTGGGTGAGGAGCAGCAAAGGCCTCGACACTGTGTGAGCACCGCTCAGGGAGAGCTAAAACATCCCGGTGTTACCAACACTGTTTCCAGCAAATCCAAAACACAGCCCCACACCAATGCTTCGAAGAAAATAAATTCTACGCCAGCCAAAACCAGCACAGCTGTGCACCGTGTGTCTGCTGCACAGTGCTGTTGTAGCTGACACTGTCCACTTCAGCCGCAGTAGTTTGCTGCCAGTTATTGTCCCTTCATTGTACCTTAACTAAGTGTAATTGGGTAGTACCAAACTGAGGTGGGAAGGCCCTGTGAATTTGTGCTCTCTGCGCTGGTGTTCGCTCAGGTGATGCCTGAATGCGTCATTTCACGTGCGGAGCGGGCAGCGTGGCCGCAGGGCTGCGGTCAGCTACGGGGCGCGGGCGGCTCGCAGCGCGGCGAGGATGCGGGACCGCTGGACCCGCCGGAGCTCTGCACATGCTCCGTGTGCCAGCCCGGGCCGCTCGCACAGCCCCGCCGGGCTGCGAGAGCTGCGGCTTCTCCGGGCCGCGCGCAGGCACTTCCACTCGCTGAAGCCATGGCATTTTTCAGGATCTCAGATAAGCTTCCAGGGGCATCCTTTTAAGAGAGCCCATAACAGAATATAATGTTTCCATCAGGCTCTTGCCTTGGCAACAACCTGCAGCCGTAAAGCGAGTTTAATTCTCTAAGAGGAAGACTGGTGACAGCTATCGTTTCACTGTGTACTGTAATATATGAGATTCAGCCCTTAAAACCCTGGAGCTGGCATTTGTCTGGCCTGGTTGTAAATAATGAGATAGATCACAATGGATTTCAGTTCCTCATCCGTGTTTGATCAGCACAAAGGTAAGTCACCTGCTACTAATTTCAAAATCCTCTGGTCCTCCAGTACATCCCATGCAAATGAACTGAGATTACTTGGCAGAATGAATAACATAAATTTTTGAGAAAGATCAGGTTTGTTTTGATTTCATGTAAAGGAATTTCTTCCATCAGTTTTAGACTGGATGGATATTTCAGTCTATTGCTACAGTGATTTCTAAAATTTAATTTTCAGCAGAGTAGCAACAGCGTCTGGCTACTCTTATGCTTAGCACTGAGAGATGTATTATATATATTTATTTTTATATTGTATGTTGGCCTTCTTATGGTTACAGACCTTAAAAACAGTTGCAGTACTACCAAAGAGAGCAGTTTAAAATGGAGTAAAAAATTTAAGAACAGCTGGTTTTTGTAAGTCTACACTAAAAGGACTAGAAGCTGACAAGTGAAATACTTTGCTTTAGGAATTTAGCTATATAGGTGAGTATTGCCATAATTGTAAATTTAAGATACCACTAAAATCCCTAACATAAAAATTTTCTACATTGTAAGGTTGCTATGGAAATACAAATGTCTCTTTGTTGTCTATTTTGACGTTAAATGTTAAATTTCATATCTTTATTTGCCAATACAAGCTTTTGTGTCTTATGACTTAATCCACTACAAGTATAGCAGCATTCCTTTTATGTTCCCAAAGCAGGACACTGTCATTGCTCGATTATGCATGTTGCAACAAATTTCTCTTTTAAGTTGGCTTACCAAACAATATGTGTGCAGTGGCCACAGTTTGCAGTGCAGACCTGCAAAATATCCGAGCTGACCTGGCCACACTGGCCCCAGAACGAAGGGGCTGAGTGTGGAACAAAGATGAAAGCAGGAGGAAGATAAGACACTGCCCTTCAGGCAGCCGGGTGCTACAGGTTGTACTTTCGTGCTTGCCTGCACTTCTCTGGTGAACCCAAGGTGAATACAGCCCATATAAAATGATGGGTTTATGGCTGCCTTTCAGCCGCAGTAGCTCTCAAAGCCTGAGCAAGCCTTGGGAGCACTGCTCTGCACCAACCCAGCTGGGACCCCCATATAGTGGGAGACGAGTGGGAAGTAAAACTGAGTGACAAGAGAGAAAAAACTACTACCAGCAAGTATAAAGGAGAAAGGGAAGTGCAGTAATAGAAGGGGGATCTGTACTGCAGGAATAGAGACAGGTACTCTTAAATCACGTGTGAATGACGTAAGGGGCACTTTTCCCAACAGGACAGAGGCGAGGTGCTGACTGAGCTTCTGCAGCTCCAAACAGCCTTTCCAACCTCTGCTTCTGCAGCACTATGAGTATGCTCTGTGCCACATGTAGACCCAGCAGGGCTCGGAGTGGGAAGGCAGAGGGGAAACCCTGCATGCTCAGTGCCATCGGGATGGCTGCCAGGGAGCCAGTGGATGAGGCTGGAATATCACCAGGGCTGGAGAAGGCAAAGCCAAGTCTCCAGATGGTTTAGGAGGCAGAAAACAATGCAGGAGAGTGCGGACCAAAACTAGTTTACTCAGATAGAAGGGAGAGAGTTGGGAGGCAACCTCTGCCTGTACCTCCCCTTGCTCCTAATCTGCGCCCCCTCCTGCTGCCAGGCCACTCTCCACATTGACCCATCCTAATTCCTGTCCAGCATCATCTGCAGCCCATGTCACTCTCTGCCTACATCAACTCCCCAGCCAGAAGGTCCCTTCGCTATAAATTAATCATCTCTGCTTCACCAGCGCTGCAGGAACGCTTGCTCATTAGGTGATTTGTGACTTACTGCTTGCCTTCCTTGCTAGCTGCGTGGGAGGTGGATGGGAAGCAGGAGCACAAAACTCACAGTAATGGGATACTGAGCTCATTGGTTACCATGCAAAGAACAGTCTATTCAAAACTTACAGTGTATAGTGGATTTTGTGTAAATACTATGTTACTGTCTTGGCACATTATTGATTTAAGCAGGCATAATTTTTTTAGCAAGGAGAAGGGAAATGTCTTTCATTGCAGAAATTTATAACAATGGAATAATACAAACTATCTTTCAAACACACTAAATTACTCTCTGTTGGTCCAAAAAAATAAGTCAGCTCTCCCCACAAACCCTTTTTTCTCCATCCCACACATCAGAAGACTCTCCCAACTACAAATAAAAATAACACCCCAGCATTCCAAGCTTGAAAATCATACTGCCTCTTTGCAACACATCTGATGGCACTGCTCAATAATATCTTACAATACTAACAATAGTAACAACAGTGTGGGACTTACAGAAGGCAAGCAGCACCAGAAACTCCTTCCCTCCAAATACTGCTCGGTGCCATTTAAATAAATGTGTGCTGTTCCTGGCTTCAAATGTTTACCACTTAAACAGAGAAGCTAGACAAAGGCCTGTTCTGGTGCATGCACAGCCAGGCACACACAGGGATTACTACTTTGTTAAGTGCTCAATAAAAACACAATAGTAAAGAGTATGCAAAAACTGCATTCATCTACCTCCCACTGACCCCTGACACTGACATGCTGAAAACAAATAAACTACCCAATATTGTCCTGACAACAAGGTGTAGGAAATCAAGTATGGCCTTTGGCTAGTGGTGGACATGATGGATTATGAGAGAGAGGGGAGTAAATTACATGTATAACTATTTCTTCTTCACAGTGAACGTGAATTATCCTATTTCCCTGTCTTCAGTTTTTAATATCTTGTGGTTTAGCAAGTCCTAAATCTGCCATTGTCAAGAGCATGTACACCAAGCTCCAGCAAATTTATTTAGAACTTTAAAATCCAGTGCTCTAGAAAGCATGCACTTATGTACCTCTAATGTGCACTTTGTAAAAGAACACATCAACCAACATCACAAACTGTGTAAAACATGCATTCTTCATAGTACAGTCAGAGGAGAATTAATGTCATGAGAAGCACAGTTTCATTGCTCTGAGTCCTGTGATCATTCTGTATCTCTCTTTATATACTCCCTTTTCTAACCAAAGAAAACTACTTTGCCTTGAAGAAATGATGCACTCTTAAAACACTGTAGCTTATTTCAGATATATTGGTGTTTAAATTTGATTGTTTCTGAGGATTTTAGCACCACCCTGTATGTCATTGAGTCTTTTCTTCCAGACCTTTCTACACCACTACTGTCAGCCTGCAGTTTCTCCCCTGCCTTTCTCTGTGCACAAGCTCTTAAATGGATCTTCTGCCTTTCTGAATCTGACTGACAGCTTCCTTTCCCCAGTAGCACAGCAATTCTTCAAAATAAAATGTAAAATGTATTCGAAATGGGACCAGTACCCACTGGCATTTATAGAACTGCAAGATAATAATGGAGTAACTCTAACACATTAGAAGGTGAAGAGTCAGGCATTTGGCTGTTCACAATCCCTTTATGCCACAGTGCTTGTGCCCCAGCCACAGCCAAGCCCCCAGGAGGGTAAGCTCACAGAGCAGGGCACACAAGCACTCAGTACTTCACTGTTGCCTTCTGCAAAATGCACACTCTCTGAACCATTCCTCTTCTGCCCAGGAAGGTGTCTTCAAAAATAAATGTCCTACTAGCTTTGTGCCCATACTTCTTCATTCCTTGACAGGGTAAGCTGGAGGAAGATGAAGTGGTCATGTTGTTCACCTAGAGCCAAGTGCATCCAACACAAATGACATCCAAGTTCTCTCGGCATTTTCTGCTCCCTGTCATGTGAAGCATCAGAAGACCACTTATCTGTCTTCCTTCTCACTTCCCATCCGCAATCATACAGGTCATGTTAAAGACACCCCACTTGAGGTTGTGTCCCTACAGAAATGGAATTCGTGTCAGTCTTCTTTATTCAGATGCACAACATGGGCACTCATCCATTCCTCCTGGCCCAGGCTCCCTCACCAGCAGCGTGACAGCCTGCTCCACCTGCCTCTCCTTGCTCTGGCAGCTAGGACCCATGGGTGGGGAAGTGTGAATCTTTGTGGCGTCATGCCACCATCCTTTCACAGGAACCTGTGTTCTGCAAGAAGAGGCAGGGGCAAAACTCCATTCATTTATCCATCCATCCATCCATCCATCCGTCCATCCATCCATCCATCCGCCCATCCGTCCGTCCATCCAGAGTTTTACTTCCTCTCCTCATACAAAAGGATAATTGCTCTGGGGAAATCAGACCGAGCCCAGCACAAACAAACGGGAGGTGTCTTGGTTTTATCTAGAGGAAGAAGGGCAGAGATACTCAGAGATCCACATGAAGGAGCACACCCTTGTTCTCATGTTCGTGCCATAGTGGCCTCCAGGTAAGAAGCTGTTCTGCTCAGGAGATGGAGATTTCGCTTTTGTGGCTGGATTTCTCTGCTCCTGACTCACAACAGGAATACTTAACAGTACTTACAAGGCAAAAAAAGAGTACAAAATTTACATCTGTAATGCATCAAAGGAGGTGAGGGCCCCTTTGATTCACTGTCTGCCTCAGTACATCTAAAAGGTTCTCTCCCAGTGCCAGCGGCATCTTCTCTGTACTATACTCACACAAAACCTGCACAGCTGTACACAACAGCAGCTGTGAGACGAGCTGTGTCTGTGCTCAGGGCTGGTACCTCCAGAGACTGGACAAGAGCAACACAAGTGATTAACCACTCAGACCTGAGCTTGTCATTAATCTGGTTTTGCTGAGTGCACCAATTGTGAGAGGCATCTTCAGGTCTGACATAATAAGGAAATATTATTAACTGGACCGGTGGTAAAGTCACTTCTTTTTTTTCATGTACTAGTCACTGATGATGACTCTCCAGAGGCAATGACTCCTCATCTCTATGGGTCTCCCAGGCCCAAATGACAAACCTTCTGTGCCAAGTGAACAATTGCCTCAGCAATAGATCCCTCAACAGAATAAAAATCAAGTTAACATTTTTATTCACAAATTTTATGAAGTGTGTAATTTAAAATACCAGTTAAAAGAAAGAAAATAAATTAGATTCTCTTTAGTTGAAGAGCAATGGAGAGGGAATCTATGACAAAGGCAGATTTAATATCAGCTTTTCAATTTTCCCAAGCCCACAGAGTTCCAGCTTTGACAGACTAACCTATTCCAGGGTAAGAGCAGATTGTGTTTCCATGGCAGCCAAATTTTGAAGTCCAGGGTGCTGATTGCACCGAGTCAGAGAAGGTCACGTGGAGCATTAGGCTAGGCTGTAAAGCCCAGCATAGAGCTCACGCAGGTTCATCTGAGACAACATCTGATCACAACGTGAGTAGTGTGGCTAATACTTTAGAATAATATTTAAAGATCTTTTATTACTCAAAAAATATAAGCACAATGTTTAAAATGCAATTTCTACCAATGTGTTACAAATAATGTAATATTTGATTATGATAATAGCTTTATACTAACTTTTGAAACGCTCTTTAAACTAACTCACTTTTTTCTGCACAGCTTACAGAGTCATGCTATCTTCAGAAATTTGACAGTACAGATAAATCACCAGTCACTTAATCTGTCTTTCCTTTGATCAGCTCCCTAGTGTGATTTAGGCATTTTCTCCAGCTAACAAGGTAGTGCAGTGGCTGGACAAGTAGTATGTTCTAAAGCTCCGAGCCTGTCCTGGTGTAGCCTGGAATAGAGTTAATTTTCTTCTTAGCAGCCAATACAGTGCTGTATTTTGCATTTAGTATCAGACTAATGTTGACAACACAGTGCAGTTTCAGTAGTTCCTAATTAGTGCTCACCCTAAATCCAGAACATTTCAGTGTCCCGTGCTCTGCAGTGACCAGGTGCACAAAGGCTGGGGGAGCATGGCCAGGAGAGCTGACCCAAACTGTTCCATACACAGACCAGCATGGCCAGGATATGAATGGGGGGAGCTGCAGGATGACAGGCTGGGCGTCAGTCTGCAGGTGGCAAGCAACTGTATCGTGCTCACTTGCCTTTCTTGAATTTTATTCATCTGTCTCTCTCTCTCCTTTTATTATAATTATTAATGTTGTTGTTGTTGTTGTTGTTGCTGTGGTGATGATGATGATGATGATGATGATGATGATGATGATGATGATGATGATGATGATGATGATGATGATGTGTTATTTCAATTATTAAACTGTTCTTCTCTCAACCCACCAATTTTACCATTTTCTGGTTCTCCTTCCCACCCCACAGGGGTCAGGGTAGTGACTGAGCACTGGGGGCATCTGGGCTTAGACCCCAACAGATTTTCAGCCATTGTGAACAGTACAGCTCACTGCAGCTGCACTTCTTTTTGAATTAATAGGGATCAGAAACATGAGACTGTTTCTGACCAACAGTACATATCTAGAGCATTTTACCATTACATTAGATTTGACCCTGCACCAAAAAAGATCTACTTTTTGACTCCTAGAGTTAAGAGGTTAATAGTCCACTTGAAGCATGTGGAGCATGGGATGACCAGTCTGAAAGGAAGTGAAAAGCAAAGAAGCGAAGAGAACATCGCTATTATTTCTTTAGAAAGAAAAGTCTGAGGAATGTTCTGGAACAGGTCTTGCAAGGCATCTGCTTTAAATAATAACTCACACTGTAGCTGCCAGAAAAAATAAACCTCTCCTGGTTTCAAGCAATAGTCCACTTTTCCTTTTTGCAGGAATTATCAACACAAACCACTGCTGCCAGAATTTTTCTCTCCTGAGAAGAGAATTCCCTTGGACATTGCAGGGAAGTGAAAAGCCTCAGTCTTCTGACTGGTGCAAGGATAACACTGAAACTGAAAACACCTGGGTCCTGATTTCATCCTATCTCATAAAAGTGCAGCCAGAAATATTATGAGCTAGTTCAGTTATTACATTTTTTTCTCAAGTCATGTTATGTTAGTATGATTTCTTACAAGAAGTGGAAACTTTCCAGAATTTTTCTTAAGTCCTTTGAGTGTCTATGTTTGAAAGTTTTTGGAAGAAGTTATGATGAAAAGCAAGTTTCAGATGACTAACAAAAACCACAGTGCTGTTTAGATACACTTTGTTCCACTCCAAGTTACACAGTCATTTAAACTCAGTGAGACAAGTGTCACAATTTTCACTGTTTATCACTTGTACTTGCCCTCTGTTTACTCATGGATGTGCTCCTTCTCTGCAGCTGATGCAGCAGAAGAGATCGACTTGGCTGTGGTTTACCAAGCAGCAGCTAATGGCGATGTGAACACCCTGACTGCGGTGATCCGAGAGGATCCTTCCATCCTGGAGTCTTGTGACAGAGAGGGTAAATGAAGGCCGAGCTTGTTCTCAGGAGATGTTGCTTCACCTTGCAGTTAAAATTTCCTTTATTTAATATGATTTTTGTGTTCAACGAATTATATTTAGTAGCAGAATATGGGAAATTTGAGTTATTCTTTGGAACATCCACTGGAAATGCACAGTTTAGATAATTCCTTCCCCCTGTAATTGTAAGATATTTTTATATGATTACAAACGAGCTGGTTTGCTATAATTAGAGAGTACTTTACCATTAATATTGTTTATCTTATTTAGAGAGATGCTGAGAAACTGTTGGCATTTCAGGGGAGGAAAAAGAATATTTTTACCAATGCCAAATGACATGCATTCTGCACATCTCTAAAGCAGAGGTTATAGTAGGTTTACACGCACAGTTTGAATGGTTTTGTCAAGTAATTTTTTGCCAAAGGGTTGGTTGTACAATGTGCAATGATCTAAATTATCTGTTTTATCTGTCAGGCGGTGCTCATTTTGTGTTCAAGTTACTATTTAATGTTATTACAAATTATTGTACATTGGCTGGGTTTTTTATGCATCTGTTTCCTAAGTGAATAAGAACCACAGACCTCTGGAGGCTGTTCTCAAGGATGACTTTTTTTTTGTCAGAAGTATTTTTTTAATTGCAGTTTCTTATAAAGGCATTTTTAAATTCTTAAAAAATTCTGTTTAATTGCAGTGTTCTTATATGAACACTGTCTTTTCTAATCTTTAACAGCTTTTAGCAAGCTACCAATTTTTCCTACACTTTAAACAGGCCATTCTAACTGTCATCCTTAAAACATCTGCTGGTTAGTAGGGAAAATTTACTCAAGACAAATTGCTCCCAGTCCAGTTTGTTAATGGGAGAGAGACTTGGTATAAAAGGTGGGTGGAGTAGGTGGAGATGGACTGGTCAGCGAAAAGAAGTATTCAGTTCCAGAATTAATTTGTTCCTTAGGTTGTCCATGCAAATGTAAGTAAAGACCAGTTTTGCAATACAAAACATACAACTCATATCCTGCACTTAAGTCAGGCTCTGCATGACCTCAGGTTGAGCAGCACATTTCCTCAGCAATCTCATTGAATCCAGTAAGAATAGTTATTCTTCAACTAAATATGAAGTTTCTAATAGTCTTATAGTTTCTAATACTCATGTTTATTCCCAGCCTAGTAATTTTAATTTTCTTTGTCAGATTCTGCAGGAAAATCTCTTACTGTTTTTCAGCAGTTAATAGAATGGAAGGAAGAGGAAGCAATTAAATGATACTATACTTCATGAAGAAATTTGAGTATTAGGTTTAAATGTAGATTTCAGGGGTTTTACAAAACAGAAAGTTTTTGCAGGATATTAAAAAAAGCTCTTATAAAAAACAGGAAATAAAATATCCTAGAGCAAATCCAGACTTCAAATTAAATTGTTCTCTGCACAAAAGGCCAACTCACACTTTTATACCTTTGCAAGGGACACCGCTTGATTTCATAAGTCTTTTAAATACACAGACAGAATGAAGATGGGGTTTGAGAAAATGAGACAAGCACCATCTGGCTACTAGTCATTCTGAAGAATATCAGCCTCCAAAATGGTGTACAAAGCCAAAAGTTCGTTTTGGGAACTTGTCAACAGAAAAGCAGTTTTCCCTCCAGAACCAGAGTTAATGAGGCAAAGCTTTTGCTAATACAGTCATGCTCTTTTTAAAATCAGTAGTCAGTGACTGGCATAGCAGTTACTTCCTGCCTAAAAAAAGCTGAGTACAACTCTTGGACAGTTGTCAGAGAAAGGATTTGTTAACTTGCCAGTGTCAACATTAGAAAATAAGAAACTATACTGATGCGTTAGGTTTTAACTTTTATATTTTTCAAATCCTGTACTGCCCAGCGTGTAACTCTGAAGTTTCTTGTAGCCTGTTAGCTGCTGTTCTCTCATGCTGGTTAGATATAACAAACCTCTCTAGGTTTCTACACCAAGAACACCAGGCCCCAAAATGTGTAAACTAAGGCCTCTGAAGAGGAGGGCAAACTCGGAGTAGTTACATAATTAACTGAGGTCATAATTGGAGAATTAACCCTGATATGCAAATGAGCCAAACTTATAAAAGTGGAAAGAACTCATGACCCGGGGTCCATCTTGGGTGGAGCCTTTTGACTGCCCAGGGTGTACCTTTGAAGGCCCTTCAAATAAATACCTACTTTTATTCTCTTATTCTTGTCTAGTCTCTGTTTTTAGGTGGCCACCCCAGGCATCAATATCTTACAGACATGACAGAATGAAATTATAAAATAAATTTGGCTTTCTTCCCCAGGTTGCACACCTTTGATGCATGCTGTGTCAGGACGCCAGGTTGACACAGTGAAGCTTCTGTTGAAGATGGGAGCCAATATTAATACTCAAGATGCTTGTGGACGTACCAGTCTGTCTCTGGCAACTTATTTGGTACCAAGACTTGGGGGACAAGGATGGAGGAAGGGAGTAAATTTGCAGACCAGATAAGATTTCTACTTATACTACAGAAAAAAAAAAAAGTGCAATATATTTGGTTCTAGACAACAGTGGAATTGGTTTTGAAACTTTACTACCATGCAAAGCTAGAGCAATGATTATTACAAGAGGATGAGGACTCCTGTCAGAGACTCGTGCCAGAGTGTCCTTTCTCTTTTGGGTTGTAAAATCAGTGCATGATATGAGGTCTCACAAGAAAATCACTGTCTTCTGTGCACTGGAAAGTCCCCTGTTGTTCTCAGTTGGCAGATTGACTTCTCCCCCTTGCATAGTCAGCACTAGATATTTATGCTCAGGTGAGGGCTTTCCTGTATCAAATTATGGTGATCAGCAGGTATGTGTTCATGCACACCACATGAACCACGGCATTGCTTCTTTTCACTGTGGTTCTGGACTTTGGGTAGGTAGCTTGAGAACTGAAGTTCAAGGTGCTGCAGGTGCTGGTGCACTTGCTCAGGTCATAAACAATCCAGTCCCCTGATCAACCTACATGCAGGTGATAGGAGGGGCAGACATCCCACTGAGACATTTGGGAAGGGAATTGGACTTCAGAATCTGTCTGAAGTAACATGATCCTCTTCTCCTTAGTCTTCTAGTCCTTGCAGGAGGTAATTCAAGTTTCGGAGAGAGAATGGGGGCCAAGTTAGCTGAGCAGACTGGGCTTCCATTATTAATCGGACAGAAGGGAAGAAGGAGTGTCCAGCCATGCGGCATAGTATGAGTTAAGCTGGATGATTGCCAGCCCATTTAAACAGACACTGTAGCAGCCTAATTAAATGACATCCCTTACACCTTGTTTCTTCCTGAAAATTCAGGACAAAAACAATGTTCCTGCTTAGCTATGCAATATTCAGCCAGAAAATAAGTGTAGAAAATAACAAAACAGGCAGTCCCATCCAGTGCAAGGAGCATGCCCCACTTACTTGAGAACAAACATTTCCTCTGCAGGATATTTTAAAAAAATCCCATAATAAGTGTAATGATCCTTTTTCCCTTCCTCTTTTCCCAGAGGGGAAAAAATGTTCTTTGGGAAAAAAAAAAAATGACTGGAAAAGATTTAAACAACCCAGGCTTCTTAAGTTTCCATTTCTGTTTCTGTGAGGGGTATAACTAGAGGTCCAGAGAGAATTCAGCTGTGATGTCCGTCCAAACAAATGAATTCAGGAGAGATACACAGTCAAGATTGCGTGTGGTACTTGGTGGCCTTGTACTTCCACCAGGAGCTCCAACAGGGGTGTTCTGATTCCACCATTCCACACATTTTCCCCAGAAATGCTCGTAATGCCAATCCAAAATAGCTCATATGGGAGGGAAAGGTCTTTACCAATTGCCTGCTGAGGTTTTTACAAAACACTTAAACTCATGCTTGATTTTGTTCAGACTTAAGTATATGCTGAAAGATTTATGCAATCACAACCAGATTGTTTACTTGCTTTTATGTTGAGGTGATCAATAGAAGGTTTTAGTCCAAGAACTGATTCATCCCAGCTGTTTTGGTGCTATTTTCAGTCTAACATTGCCACTAATACAAACTTCTGTAACAACATTTATAAGACCACGCTCTAAGGCTTTTTACCATTGATTTGCCAATCCTGCTAAAATCTCACAAACAAAATGAGATTGAGTGCTCATGTTCTTGGTTTAATCTAGCATGACTGAATTCACATGTAAGAATATGTGTAGTATTTGCTAGTGATGCAGGAATTAGCAGGTTTTTAATCACTGTTAGTGCTTGCCACAGCTGCAGGGGAAAAAAACCAAACAAAATACTGTGTAAATGAAACACCTTTTCAGAGAAATGAACAACCGAGGTAGTTTGAAACCCAGGCTACAAAGGGGAACTACTCTCAGTGCTGAGAAACCTCCACTGAGGAAAAAAAGTCCAGTTCCGCTGCTGGCAGAAACGGCTACAGTCCCATGCAAATGCCAGCACCAACAAGAAAAGATCTGGCCTTAAACATTTCACTTTCCTCTTTGATACGCTCTAATTTCTGTTTTAGGGCTGGCTGGAAGGCTGTGTCAGCCTGCTCAGGAATGGTGCTAAGCAGAACATACCTGACAAAAATGGGAGATTGCCACTGCACGCTGCCACCGCAGAGCCTGATGTGAGGTACGTGCCTGGCTCCCACAGTTTTGTTGGTTGAATCTCACAGGTAGCCAGCAACCCAAGGAGACCCTACATCAGGACTAATAGTTGTGACACCTACACCTCTGACCTGCATCTTGTTTAGTGGTTACCTTGAAGGGGGTAGAGAGGAGGAAAAACATTGCACAATACTTGTGTACCAGAGATCGATGGCCAGGTAAAGTGAGGAGCCTGGTGTAAGATTTCAATAGCTGCAGGAGTGAAAATAATTATAACAGAGGTTGAACCCCTGCATTTCCCCTCCCCAACTACCTTTCTGTCACCTATCCACACAAAATATTACAAGACTTCTTTGGACTTCTCCTCTGAGTAGCATGGCAAATGTGAGAAAAGTTTTCCACAAGACAACCTCTCTGAAAACTCCTCGCATAAAGGAGGAGTTAAGGATTGGTGGTCTGGCTCATTTTTAACTGCTTTTACTGAAGGTAGAGTAACAGCTACACAGTGTCTTCACAAGAACTCTTAAGAAAGATTGTCTGATTTAAGCCTGTGACAATAGGAAGTTTTAAAAAATTTTGATTTGTACAATTGAATAAATTCACTCAAAAAATTCCCGTAAGTAAATCATGCCTGAAGGTATAGGAAGATATTAGAAACAGGTAAAACCTTCAATACATGCAATATGTTCATGTGACTTAATCACTGAGTCTACGATTTTGTTGCTGTAACCATATCAGACCAGCCCAGACATCTGGCCATTTCTGCTGATCTTGTTTGCCAGCCTTGTTTAATAGCTGTATCCATTTCCACATTATCTTTGCTTTTCATGCATCACCTGAAGAGAATAATTTGAGATTTCCGCAAAAAAAAAGGTCACTATGATTAAACAAAGCCAACACAGAAAAAAGACAATGTTTGTACAACACCACACGTTACTACTTGAAAGGGAACACTAATCTACTCTTACCAGAAGCACACTGGGTCCCCTGAATTTTTTTCATGTTCTCCATGGATACAGACAGACCTTTCTTTGCTCTGCACAGTTTTCCTTTTCCTCTCTCTTCCCACTGGGTTTCCCCCACGCCCAGACACAGGCCTGTAGCACTGAGGGGAAGGCTCTTCCATCATGGTTATTGTCACTCCCTTGACTCCTTTGTCATTGCCTAAAGAGAATATGCAATGGCCAGTTATGAAATGCTTTTGCAGCTAAATTTGAAAGCTGGCAGTCCACTGCTACAAGCTCACGTGCTGGAGGCAGCATGGAAAGACAGAGGCAGTTTGTGTATTGATTTGATAATTGATTTATGTGCTCCAGTGCTTTCTACAGAGCCTAACAGGCAAGGTGGAACCCATTCCTGATATATGCCTTTAAGAGTAGATATCATAGAAACCTCAGCTGCATGGTTGCATATCTACGCATTTAAATGGTAGCATTTATGTTGCCATAATTGTCTAATGATGTAACTGAGCCAAAGTTTCTCAATGATAAAGATTCTAGTCAAATAATTAGATTTCTTTCACATACAGTGGTTTCATTGATCATATCTGGAGTTGAACCACAGAGCCCTGTATCAGATTATAAAACTATGTGATAAATGGGTTTTACAAGCATACTATAGTTATCTCACTTTCTTTTTCCTCACTAGTTGATATTTACCAAGACCTGTGTTCAGACACTGAATTTCTGAGGTTCTGAGTAATTTTGCTAAATGACCACAGAATCTTTCTTCACTTTTACAAACTTTCACCAAACCGATCACAACAATCCTCATGTTATCCTATAATATGACTCCATTTAGAAAAGGAGGTGTAACACCTCTTTTCTAGAAGAATTTGTATCCATACACAAATGGATTTGAAATAAAAGCAAAATCTCTGTCCTGGGATCGGCCCAGTCATCACCCTCTTCATTCTACTTTATAAAAACCCTAAATTTGGACTTTTGATACCTGAGGAAGATGTTACCTATAGACAGGATTTTCACCTGCAGAATTGCCAAAATCATCCCTAAGCAACTGTAAATATCTTCTTTTGAATAATTTGCATATCTAGTTCCTTTTTACCAGGAGGGAAGAACAAATCTGACATGCAGAATTCCCAGTTTCATCTAATGCATACACCTGAGTACAGTTCAATCCAGAAAATACACTGGAAGTGGTTGAAGATAAAAAGCAGCAAAAGATTTTCATTCAGTCTCCTCTGCATGGGAATAAATGCAGGATTTTATACATTTGTTTCTGTATTATCATTACATTTATATGATTTCCTTCCTTTAGTCTTCATCATCTTGTACTTTCCTTGCTAAACAGCATGTCTTCTTAATGTCCATGCTCTGAAGGTTTATAGCAAATTCACACTTTCAGATGAGCCACAAGTTTGCACAATGATCCACTGAGGATACATCCTTCCTTTTTCTGGAATCATAAGAACTGTGTGTTCATGTTAGGATTGGCTTTTTTACAGCATGTGACTGGATAGTGTTTTTCATTTCCATGGTCCAGCCACGTCCATCATCCAAACATCCTACTATAAAACACAGCCATCTTTGCCAAATCTACAGTGATTTCAGAACATACATCCTACTATAAAACACAGCCATCTTTGCCAAATCTACAGTGATTTCAGAACATCTTCCTATGATACCAAAAGGGAAAGAAAATCAAAATCCATGAAGTGTTAAAAATATTATTGTACTTGAATAATATTTCATTCATACTTTGTTGTTCCCTCCACCAGAGGGGAGTGTTTGTAGTCCAATATTCTGTAAAATGTGAACACATGTGTTGCTCTGTTTTATGCTGTAATAATGGCCCCATTCCAGCAGACATACTGTAAGGCCTTAAATATTGGAATTTGTGTGTGTAAACATCCAGCAAGCATGCTTATACACACATACACCCGCAACTGTGTACACTACATCACATTACTCTGAGTTAAATAGAGTGAAAAATCCTTACAGAAGCTGGCATTTCTGTCACTTTAGGACATTATAAAATAGGTTGACAGTGAATTGCTAAGCTACCAAAAACTGCACACATATATAGTAATATACATTCTGATTCTAGCCTGGCAATCAGCACAAGAGTTATTCCAAGTGGATCTTCTTTTAATTCCAAGCTCTAAACTTCTGTTGTTACTGTAAGCCATAAAGTCTTACTAGTTTTTCTCATATGACAAAGCTCAGACCTAAGATACTGACCTGTGCCCATCACTAATAATGATTTTTCATGAAACTGCATATTTTGTTTTTTAAAAAACTGTCAGTTTTTCAGGTTTAGTCAGAAGAACAGCACACTAATTATATCATTGCTTCCACAGGCTTCTGAGTGTGCTTCTGCAGCAGTCAAATCTTAGTGAAATTAATCATCAGGACAATGAGGTGAGTGAGCTTGTGCTACAAGTCACAGCCCCTGGAACTGAGGGCATAGAAGCCATTCAATTTTACAATGAGAGTTTGCTATGTCAAAAATGTCTATAATGCTTTTGCTGAACTCTGCAAACTGTTATCTAATTTTTCCTTCTACACACTATGCACCTGTAGGCTAATAAACCTTCCCTGTATTCAGCCAGCTATGAGATACCTTGAATCTGTCTCTTAAGTCATTTGTCAAGACAATAATTGCCCTTGATTCTTCTGAAGTTAGACACTGCACCAAATCTTCACCTTTACCAGTCATAAGTGTTCAAGGCCTGGCTGGATGGAGCTCTGAGCTACCTGGTCTACTGGAAGGTCTCTGCCTAGTCTCTGCCCATTGGCAGGCGGGTTGGAACCAGATAATCTTTAAGGTCCCTTCCAACCCAAGCCATTCTATGATTCTATGATTCTTTGATCCTTGATCAGAGAGCCAGCATTACACAGAACAGTCATGGAAGCGCAAAAATTTATGCTGTTGTCTTCCAAATGAAATCATGTCCTGCATGCATATACAGTGTACATAGGAGAGTGTTATCTTCCCAGGTATTTTTCTCCAAACAGAGAAGCCAAGACACAAGAGATTCTGAGTGTCTTTTAATATGTTTCTCTTCATTCTAACATTCTAATGATGTATCTCTTTTCCACAGTGCCAGAATGGCCACAGGGCTGCTAATGTGTCCTCTTCCTTATCCACTGAAAGGTTGCAGACCCTGCTCACAACACCCTAAACCAGATATATGCTTTGTCCTGGTGTAGAACTATGTTGCTAATGAATTGCATGGAACTGTGGATCGTTTCATAATATTTTGCTTCAATGCGCTGCTACATGCAATTTGAAACTTTTAGTCCATCTCATTGTCATTTGGCGCTGACAATATATTTGTTCAAGTGTCAGTACTCAGCCCTGAATACTCATGTTTTCTGAAAAATGTGGATCCTCATAAATGATTGCAACTAATAGAGCTGTTCTCTTGGCGTAAGTAAAACACTTCCATTTTCCCATTTGACACTTGAGAAAAACACCCTGATGAATGCATGAACACGTAAACAGTAAGAAATACATCTGGAGGTTTCATAGCTTCCACAACTGTGTCTTTCTGTGGGTTTATTAGTGAAGCCTATGAGATAACAATGTGAAAAAATATTCCCTGTAAAAGCCTTGAATCTGAGCAAAACAAGTGCCACACTGTATTTCTCAGAGCCATTTCTTGGGTTTTGTCCTTTTATGTCCCCTACTGCTCCTTATTTTTTATGATGTGCAATTGTTTGGCTGTCTCACCTCTAAGATTGTATTCTGCTGGACCTTCAGCTTTGACAGTTCTGATATCACTCACATGCTTCCACTCACAAACAGTAGTGTATCTACCAATGGATGCCACTCCAGGGTGGTAGCACCATGCACAAATGGTGTGCGCTAGTCAGCCACTGCCTGCTGCAGAAAGCCCACATATATGAGCTGATGCTACAAACAGCTCAATGCTCTTTGCTCAGTTGGGTGCTCCGAAAGGACACGTGGAATGTACCAAGTATCAGAAAGGAAATGGAGAAGAAAACAAGAAGTTCTGTCTGAATCCTTGGTGCAGCCACATGGCTACAAGAGAAAACTGTAAAAAGATATATAAGAAAAGGAACAGGAAAAGGACTACAAAGATGATAATAGTGTTAGAGCAACTTCCTTACATGGGCAGGCTAACTAGATCAAACTAACTATAATAACTGTAATAACTTTCAGCTTGGCAACTACTTCACAGGGATGATATAAAGCCATGGTATCATAAATTGCATGGAAATGAAAAGAGAATTGTTATTAACTGATCTGGGGTTCTTGCATATGAAAATATGGGGACATCTACAAAAAATTATAGGCCCAATTATGGGCAATAGTTTCAAAGAAAATTAAAATAAATACTTTTTCAGAAAATGCATCATTTCCCTTTAAAGGGCTGGATGTCATAGGAAGTCTTTAGTCTGATTACCAAATATTAGTTGGCATTATATTGTCAAGCCTTGTTTCTTCTATTTTTGCACTAAGCATCTGCTACTGACGTCTCTGAGTTTTGTCACTGTACTAGAGAAATCTTTGAAAACTATCCACAGTTTTACACTCTTATGTTACAGCTGATTCTGCTGGCTACCACAATAGAAACAGACAGAAAGTTGATTTTTCAGGGATATTTTTTTTTTGGCCATACCAGCAGACTGAGAAAGGATGACAGAAAGCAATCACAGTTTCTCCTTCTTCAGTGGTTTTCCTGCTCTCCAGTACTAGTGACGGGTACTCATTTCCCAGCTGGAAATCACTTCACTGAAGCCTCACAGATAATGGCACTCACAGATAATGTGCGTCCATCAACAGTACTAAGTCACCCGTGTCTACTGACATCAGTGGCACAGCTCCCATTAATTTCAGTTGGTGCAGGAGTTTACCCTCAATTTTGGTTTCACAAAACCGAAACCCCCATGATTAAGCTTTGGAAACCTTAAGTAAAACCAAAACGGCTCTCATTCAACTGCTCTGTTTTGTTATCACCACACTTAAGCCACATGGGAACGTTAGAGTCTTACAAGATACGTGATGAGTGAGAGAAATGAATGTTAAGGCATTCAAGCTTTTGGTCAGAAAATCACTGCAAACAACTTCCACTTTAATGCACTGATAAGCTGTCTGCTTCAATATAGCTCATACTTTACCTGGGTTGTTACCAATTGGCTTTATGGGGTTCTATTTCAAGTTTTAATTGCTTTTCCGCTCAACCTTTTTTTTTTTAATGCTTTTTATCCTGTTGGAAATCAGGCAAGACCCTTGAAATTCACTTTTTCTGGTAAGAGAGAAAACAACGCCTGCTCAAAGTAAAATGTTAGCACACCTGGAAAACACTAGCAATTTGTTAGAAACATAATAAATGAGTAAATTTGTACAGAAAATCCTAATTATTATGGATATAGAGTAAAATATAGGTGTGTGTAACAATGCTGAAGGTGCAAATATAGACCATGAATTCTCTGATCTACTAAGACTGACTGGATGCAGCTAAGATGGAATGAAAATGCAGGTGAATACCTTACCATTTGCTTTGTTTTCTCCCTGAAGAGTAAATATAAAATGTTTATATTGTGACTTTTTTGTGGACATCACTCTGTCAGTTCTTTAGCTTGCTGACTAGTGCCAGCTGCAATACTAGCTTACGATATTTATTTTGGATCAAAATAAGACCAAATATAAACATCACACTGTGTAATGCCTAAGCACCAGTCTAGACTAGGCTTTTCTCGCAGGATCCAAGCTGAGCAGTGAGGAACTGTCCCCCAGCCATGGTGGCCTGACCACGTGTTATTTATAACAGGCTATAGGCACATGTGGAGGAAGCATTTGTATTTGCATCCATTTTCTGTAGTAATTCCAAAAAGCTAATTGATTTGTTCCCCCTGATGACTCCATTGATTCAGAAGCTGCTACTATTTCAAACTAAGGTGAAGAGGGAAGAATTTGTCCATGCTGGATGGTCTAAGGGCTGCTTAGCTTATCTACAGAGGCTTGAAGGGTGCTCCTGTGAGTGACAATAATTTGCCCTCTGGGTTTGTGGCTTACAGGGAATGACTTCACTCCACTGGGCTGCATTCCACAACAGACCCCAGCACACCCAGACCCTGCTGCACAAAGGAGCAGACCCAACTCTGGTGGACAAGGACTTCAAAACAGCTCTGCACTGGGCAGTACAGGTGAGCCACACCATGGTCCCACTGGGATGTTTATTGAGCTGAGTTGGCTATTTTGGTGTCCTAAATACTCCTAAGGAAATAGCTTGGGCTGTGGAACAAAGAGATTGGATGCTAAGAAAGCGCACTAAGCTCCAGCATTTTGCCAGTGGGTATGGATCTAGGATCTAGCATCTTCTTTGGAGACCAAGGCATACTTAATATAGACTTAGCCCTGTTGCCCTAAAGTTTTCATTTATCTCAGTGGGACTACGTGTATGCTTCATGTTGAACTCATGCCTAATTTTTTTTCACTGAATCAGGGTTTCAGAAACCAGCAGCTTAAATAGTCGTGCCAAAGGCCTTTGGGAATAAAGTAAAGTAAACACAAGTTAAAACACATTTAAAGAGATACAGCTGTGAAACAATTAGCTGAAGTGTTGAGACCCTGCTTCTCTGGAGACTGGGGAAGACATGGAGCTAAACACATTTCCTGTTGAGCTGTACATTCCTATCTCATATGCAAAAAAACATTGTCAAATACTGAGGCCATCATTAGAGGAAAAAATCATACAGGTTTAATGTGACATTAAAAACTGTATTATGTAATTGTTAGTAAGTGATCTAAAACACAGCATAATTTACTGGTTTTCCTAGTTTACTGCAGAAAACCACCCAGATGAAATTGTATGTTTTTACTTGCTCACTTGCTATAGCAACTTCCAGTATCAATGTTCAAATCACGTGCACAACAGATAAGCCAAAACAGAACTCACACAAAAATCCAGCAACGTTTTTGTACAGGGACCAAATATTTGCATCCTTATATTTTGGTCTAAGTTTGTTCTTCTTAAAAGAAGTGTCAACAAAGAAATTTAAAAGCTCTGAACTGCCATATACTATATTTGTTATGGGGTAAGGACATCTTAGCAAATAATCTGTTTCTTTCAATCACAGCCTCACAAAGATGGCTAACATATAATAGGCCTAAATTTTTTTTTCTGAAGTAGAGGTATATTTTGACCTCTGCAACTGGTATTATTTCAAAAGTTTTGTTCTTCTTTAATCCTAATCAGTCTTAAATTGGACTTGTTATTTGCCTTAGGAGACTAAAGGTATCTACGCTACTGTCTGTTGTGCATTTTTACCAGGCTTATTCCAGTTCTGGCTGCTTCCAGTGGGAAATCTCTGAAACTCATGCAAATGCCTGCATGATAATCAGTGGTCTGTGTCATAGCTCTGGGGACCAACTGTCCAACAAACAGAAAGACAAAAGTGAATCCTGTTCACAACCTTCAGAGTTCCCCTCCTTCTTTAAGCTTTCCCTGATTCTGTATTTTGTATGTTTCATTATTTAATTCCACTGTTAACTCCTACCTCCACCCTTCTCTCACAAATGTGCGTAATAATTCTTTAGAAATGGGGAGATGGGAACTGCACAAAACCCACTTGGCCTCAGGTAGGAGAAAGTCACAAATATACTCTTTTCCTTTAAGCTACTCCCAGAAATGAAGAGGAAGCGTGCAGAATGACACACACACACCTCTTTTTCCCTTCTTGGGAGATTTCTGCCATGAAACCTTATAAACTGCTTCTTCCATCCACATACTTCTCCACATTCTAGGTCCAGAAGGGGCAGCTGAATACCAGAGCATGAAATAGATCTGTTCACATTTCTCTTACTCAAGAAAGAAAACTCTTGGCCAAGAAAAAACTGCTTTCAGCCAGTGCTCTCTGCTGCCCTTTCAGGCCCAGGAGATTTGGATACTGTGGACAGGCACGACTTTCTCTGCTATGACAGAGAACAGAACAACAGCTCTGCTGTATGGGATCATCATTATGTCTAATAGCCTCCTCCATGACTGCTGGAAAGGTGATATTTTTCCCTTTAAGAATTGTATAAATATCTTCAGAGAACAAGAGACTCACAGAGCTCAGGCAGTACAGCTGCAGGGGTTATTTTTGGCTGAATAGGGCCCTATGTTTAATTTCTCTTTTTTTAAATGCAGTAAGGGGAAGAGCAGACACTGCACAGAAACTTGTTTCAGAAGTTGCAGAAAAGAGGCAGTTTGTGCACACTGGGCTGAAACACAGAGTAGGACCATATGAAAACCAATTGCCCACCCTTCAAAACCAAATTCTCGAGCATGGAGTATATTTCATATGAAATCATTGTTCCATGCTGGCACTGTCAAAGACTGCATGTTTGTGGCTTTGTCTTCCATCAGGCATCATGGGATGATCAGTCCCATTCATGTACACAGCAGACCTTGCCCACACCAAGGTCTGCTCTTTTGAAAAGCTCAAACCTCCTGTCATTCAAGTTCACACCTTAAGTGCAAAGATATCAGTGTCAAAAACACGGGTAATTACTGTTTGGGGTGAGACTACCTCATACCACATGTTTTACACATGCAATATTTCTAAGTGCTGGTGAAGATAGGCCTGTTAAAAATGTCTCAGGAGGTATTTCTCTCCTTTCATTGCTGCCAGCATTAATTTCTGTAGTGAAAAGGAAACACACCTTTGAAATAAAAAACTGTTAACTGACACTGGGACAAAGGGTAAAGCCATTCTAACAGCTCTAGACAATGGTATTATTGAAATCCTTGTAAAATATATTATATACCATATGGCATGCACTATCATACTGCACAGTACTATACTATAAAAGTATTAGTAGTACCTTGGAAGCAGCTTGGGAAGATTTGGAATCTTACTACGTTGCCTTGCCAGCTGTCATCATTTTTACCAGAATTTTCTTTGTCTCTTTCTCAAAGACGCTGGCTCCCAAAGCCATATGATTATGTGAAAATATCAGCTTTCGGTTAAAGGATAAACAAAAATCCAGTTTTTTTTTTTTTAAAGTGAAGAAATACAAACCTGTAGGAACAAAAAGAAAGCAACTGGAAAGAAACTATTAAAAATAATATTCTGCCATGGGGACCTGTGCTTATGATTTTTTAATAGGCTGATTTGGAGTGCAAAGTTTAAAAAAATTAGAAGCCAGCGTATTTGTTCCATAGCAACAATGCAGTTGTTTCATTCCCATTTCCTGAGAAGAGTGTAATACCTGTATATATAAAACACACTGTAAAAGAAATGCGTAAGTAATTATTAATTTGTGTTTGGCTGACCAAGCATTGCAGTCTCTCTGTAATTACTTGGAAGGTGAAAGCACACTTAAATGTCAGGATCTCTGGGAAGGAATGTTTCTGTTGCTGCAGGATATCTCAAGGACAGAGCTGGCTATCCAGCCAGAGCAGAGGAAGGGGCCAGGGAAGGCAGCGGTGGCTCAGAATCTCTCCCAAGGGATCACTGCTCTTCTACTCTCTGCCCCGCACCCCTTTTTTCATGTGGGCTCCATACAGTGGAAGAATTCAGAGAGACTTCCAAAAACTTCTTAAAACCCAGTGAGTGTTTCTGTACTGCAGATATGTCTGTTGTTGGACTGGCCAGAAAAGGTGCATTTGCTAGGCGTGGTTCACAGTCTAGTTGGTTTCAGGCAGATTTCTTTCCCTGCAAAACTATACTTCTTTTCCCCTTGTTACATGCAGTTTTCTAGAGATGGCTTGAAAGGAAGAGTAGTGATTTCCTTTTTTATGTCATTAGCTTTAAAGATCATTTTGACTGTTAACAAACAAGTCAGAAAGCTATTCAATTTTCATTTTTTAAGTATACACTTAAAAAATCTCTTTCTTGTGTAAATATTGTCATTCCAGCAATGGTACGACTCTTGCTTATGGAGGCTGGAACATTGCATAGCAGCAGGGATCTACAGAGTGAGCTGCCAAGTTGCAAAACAAGACGGAAGAGAGTTTGCAAATAGTCTTGAGTAAGAAACAAACTTGCTTTAATACCAAAGAGGCTTTTTCCATAAAGTGCCCTAAATATTTGCGACACTGTCTGCAACAGTGAATTAAATGTGCTTGAGTTTTGGCTCTGGCAATGAGGTGAACTATCATGGGATAACCTGTGTCCGTACTGCTAAACTCTCTTATTCTCCAAAACAGGATGGTCATACACACACCACCTACTGAGAATGATCTGGGACCCATGTGAGTTCCAGCAACTGGTAGGGAAAGTATTAATTGACTCAGGCCTAAGCCATGCCAGGGCGGATTTTAAGAATTACATGATACAGACAACCAAGTTCCAGTGCTGAAGGATGTTCCCGAGTGCTACTTAGTTTTTTATATAGCTGCAACCTATCTCTTCAATTTCAGTTATCACAGAATCACAGAATAAGCTGAGTTGGAAGAGACTCACAAGGATCACTGAGTCCAACTCCTGGGTCTGCACAGGACACTCCAAGAGTCACACCATGTGCCCAAGAGCATTTTCCAAACACTTCTTGAACTCTGTCAGGCTTGGTGCTGTGACCACTGCCCTAGGGAGCCTGATCCAGTGCCCACCCACCCTCTGGGTGAAGAACCTTTTTTTCCTAATATCCAACCCAAACCTCTCCTGACACAACTTCAGGCCATTCCTTTGGGTCCTGTCACTGGTCACAGAGAAGAGATCAGTGCCTGCCCTTCCACTTCCCGCCACGAGAAAGTTGCAGACTGCAATGAGGTCTCCCCTCAGTCTCCTCTTCTCCAGGCTGAACAGACCAAGTGACCTTGGCTGCTCCTCATACAACTTCCCCTCAAGGCCCTTCATCATCTTTGTTGCCCTCCTTTGGCTGCTCTCTAATAGTTTAATAACTTTCCTATATTGTGGCACCCAAAAGCGCCCCCAGCACTTGAGGGGAGGCCGCCCCAGTGCAGAGCAGAGGGGACAATCCCCTCCCTTGCCTGGCTGGCCATGCTGTGCCTGATGTCCCCCAGGACACGCTTGGCCCTCCTGGCTGCCAGGGCACTGCTGGCTCATGTTCAACTTGCCATTGACCAGGACCCCCAGGGCCCTTTCCATGGCTCTGCTCTCCAGCCTCTCATTCCCCAGTCTGTCTGTACATCCAGGACTGCCCCATCCCAGGTGCAGAATCTGGCACTAGCCCTTGTTGAACTTCATACGGCTGATGACTGCCCATCTCTCTAATCTAATGTCGGGGTGTCTCTGCAGACCTCCCTGCCTTCGAGGGAGTCAACAGCTCCTCCCAGATTGGTATCATCTGGGAACTTGCAGTATTGTATAATGTATATTGTGAGTGTAAAAACTCAACAGTTCAACCAGATCATCCAAAAAACTGCCTTTACTGAAATAATAGACTGTTAAAAAGTAAGACCTTCAAGTATGAACATGCCATAGGCAATGTAATCGTTCACGCCAATCAAATTTCTGAGGTAATCAATTGCAGAACTCCCGCTGAGCTTAGCAGGAATTTGTCTTGGGCAAAGCCTGTAGGTAAGCACAGGATAATTGCCAGACCTCTTCCCAGCACACAGCCTATGTGTAACTCCACAGAGGATGCCAGAATATGAGTAATGTACATGCAACACACTTCTTGTGTATCTATGCATGACGGGTCTTCTGTGCCTGACAAAAGGCACTTGAAGACAAACGTTTCCGTTTCTCTGATAGACTAAATCCTTATTCTGATGCAGATTTTAAAAATTACTTCTTTCCAAAGCATGCAAACATCTCATTTGGAGAAATTAGTCTTTACAACAATGCAATAGCAGGGGAAAGTTGCCAAGTGATTTTAGTCATAGTCATAGTCATTTACACAGTAAATCATACCCACTCAGACTCCAAGTGAAAATAAATTCTCAGAGAGACTTGGCCAGTGTGTCATGCAGTGTTTTGTTTGAGCAAAGAGTAGGTAAGAGAGGCAGGGACATATGATATCCAGAGTCATGCCTCCATGACTGCCTTTGTAATTCGGTACGTTTTTTCAACACACATTAAGGCTACTAAAAGGATAAATATTTTAAAAACCTCATGTCCCCTAGCTGTAACAGAGGCAGAAATGCTCTGAGGACCACAGGACAAAGTTTTCTGTACAACAGCATATTCTCTTTCCAAGAGTACCACAAAGTCAAGCCAAGCTGTGTCACTCTGACTCTGCAGAGATGCTGTCTCGGTGGGTGTGTAAAGCTGCAGCACTCAGGTTAAGAGAAGACAAATGAGCTGCTTTCTGAGCTGACTGAGTCTCACCAATATAACTACAGTGGCATCAGTGGAGTTGTTGTTAATTTGTATTGGTTTGCCATCAGAAATACACACTGTGAAGTGCCTGGGCTGCATTCAGAGAATCTCTGGCACAGCTTCCTTGGGAGGAGGAAAGATGAAGATGGTATTATGAATTGTTTCTTTCCTCATCACAGAGACCAGTTTTCCATATCCTTTCAGGGTAGAGAAATCACAGGATGCTCTGAATTGTTGCTCACTTCTCCACTGCCAATTTCAGGCATCTAGCAGCCAGGAAATGACAGCAGTCAAGGTAGAGTGTTTCCATTCCTTAGCTTTCTCGAGTCTTGGGTGCAGAGGGAGAGGTGCTGGAAGTCACCAGCACCATACATGGCAGAAAGCTCCAATGTGTGCAAAACTCTTCAGCAACCCAAACTGACAATTTAAGGACATTTCTCACTGCACTGTTTGCTGCAGACTAGAAGCCACATTATGTCTTTGCTTTTGAGTTTGGCATTCTCCATCCTTAAAACAGCAGACACTGCACCTGCAACAAGATAGGCATATGTTGTTCTGATGCTGCCTTAATATCTGATTCCAACCTGACTTATCCTCACAGCTGATGCAACATTTGTCTTGCTCTGATTCTAGGATGAAATTCTGAATTGTATTACAGTAAAAGTAATGACGTGATACACTGCTACAGTGCTCTGCATGTGAATATGAGGAAAACAGCACTTCAGTGAAATTAATCACATAAGGAAAACATTGTGTTGGAAGAATAGCTGAGTTTTGCCAGCATAGCTGTAACTAAACACACAGTTTCTGCCAGAATAGCCTTGAGTTAAAGATCAAGGCTTTTCAAGATCTGATCCAGAGATCCATGTGGAAAAGAATATGGAATGGCTTCTGCTTTTGGTAAATACTGAATTTCAGAATAAAGAAAAAGGTTAAAATGTTATTTGCCAACATTAGAAAGTATTTGCCAACATTATAGTCTCAACTGGAGTTATAAAGGAAAAAGTCCACAGACAGTTTGTTTGTTCTAATTTTGCTATGGGTTGCTCAAAAAATACTTTAAATGGCTCAAGTTTCTTTATTTCAGCAAAGGAGAAAAAGATTTTTTTTCATTTGGCTGGTTTATTTTCCAATGGTCCTGCTGGTGTTACAGTTGATTTCAGATTGAAATATTCTCTGTGTGTCTGTTTGTGAAGGATAAAAGGAAAGACAAAAGGGATTGGATTTTCTAACATAAAACTCAAACAGCACCCAATAATGCACATAGATGGTTTGCAAGAGGAAGCTGGAGGTACTTACGTAAATATAGTTTATTTTGCTTTTTAATAAAAGTGAGTTACCTCACAGAGTAGTACAATGGTAACAGTATCTGTTTGTTGCTGCAGAAGGGAGTAAAATAATGCTTAAAATCTCAAGCCACTCAGGAGTGGAGCAGAAGACATCAAAGAAAAGGCTTTGGGTTCATAGTTGTGGAACTGAAAGACGAGAGAATGTAAAGATGAGAAAACACAGGCAGACCTAAAGTGCAATGCTAATAATAAGAAGCAACATCAAGAGCTTTTGGTGGGGAATGTCCATCCAGAAAAGGTGGCTATAGATATAGGAAGGCTTTAAACTGCATGCTAATGCAAACAGACAGGAAACACAGAGGAATAAATACAACCTAACCTTATCATCTCCAGAGGTATTTACTTGGAAGAAAAATATTTTATCCGGGTTTCGTGAGAACAGTTAAGTAGTCCACAGCTTGTTCCTCTCCCCTTCCCACCTCTCCATTACTGGTAGCAGGCTTAGCAAACTCCTTTCATATGACTCCTCTTTGGCACCACATTATCAAGTTTACTACAGTATTCTGAAGAGGGGAAAAAATTAACCCTCTATACAGTGCAGTGAACAAAATGAGACTTCTCAATGTTTATGATTGAAGACCTAGCAGAATAAAATGCAGTGTTAGGGTAGAATGTCATGTAAGTGACAAGAAACTTTCTAAGGAAAAGTATTGTTCAACTTACCAGTTAGACATAGAAAGGGCTGACGTATAAGAATCATGGCTGTAGTAACAATGAGGATAAATTTAGTAGACATAGCTGAAAGAAGTGTCAGAACAAGAAAAGTGTCCCAGAGGTTCAGGATTCTCCTCATGGTACTTGATTCAGTAGATACTTCCTGAATAATTGTTTTCTTATTTGGAAAGCACTGAGAGATGAAACTCTCAGAAGTCTGACTTTTATTAAACAACCTATAGAAACTGGAGTTGTAATCAAGTGTGAGAGCTAAATACCCTTTTAGTGAATTGGCTGTTCGCCACTGTCTGGAGATAACACAAATTTCAGACGGAAATTTGCATAAAGCATTAAGAGAGATTTTCTTACAGGGGCTCATGCATCCAGGCCTTAGGACATTTCTTCTTCATAAGGTAAGTTTAATTGAGATGAGTGATCTATGGAAGAAAATTGTACTGAGGAGAATCAATAATGGTGGACGCAGATAAAAGTGTGAGATGGGACAAAAGTGTAACAAAAACTGGAGGGGGCCTGCAAAACTGTTTAGAAACACATAGCAAAAATGACTGATAATCTCTGAGGATGTTTGAATCTCTGCTGAAAAGAATTTGAATACAAAAAGGGAAGATGAAATTTAGTGATGCATGCAGTAAGGTTACAAAAACACATAATTTTCCTATGGTAAATTTACCAGAGAACATCCTGGTCTAACAATAGTACTGTAGTAAATTTACCACAGGAGCACTTCTGGTGACCACAGCCCAAAGCTCTCAATCTAAGAATAAGGGCACTGTAAGCATTTTAGGGGAATTTTGAGTGCAATTTAAAAGAGCCAAGATGAATTTAAAGATAAGAAGGCATTCCTAAGAAGAGAGAACTGGAAAGCCACTGAGCAGTTGCCCAGAGATCTTGATCAGAAGGTTCAAATATTAGAAAATATTCTTTGATTACTTAGAAAATGGAAGTAACAATTTGATTGAATTGTTAAAATGAGGCAGAATTTTCATAGCCATCTTCAAAGCAATTATTGCTTCCTCAGATAAGAAGCTATTTGGTATAGTATGTTTGAATGTCAATTAATCAGTTTAATCCCATGTAGTAAAACACAAAAACACTGGAAAAGTGACAACAAGATGAAGTTCATCACATGGCACAGAAGCCTTGCTAAGCATGTAGCAAATACAGTGATCACTAAAAGTCTGATTCTTTGTTCCTTTCTGGTTTGAGCAGTACATGCAAGTTTAATCACATTGACTGACATCAATAGCACAACTTTTATAAGCACAACCTGCTGTAATAGACCCAGAATTCAGTCCAAGATATCCCAGAGGCGCAGAATAAAGAGTAATGCCATCAAAATCAACCAGGGACTTCTATCACACATCATATATTCTCTGTCAGCCACATTCAAGACAGTCAAATAATCTTTGGAGGTGAATATCTCATAGACAGTTCCTATGTGTCATAAGAATGTTTTTATCAGTTCCGTAATGAGGTGTTGAAATATATAACCCGCAGCTAGAATCAAATTACAGGGACATGAAGTACTTCATGAGTGAGGATGAAATACAAAATTATTTTGATAAATTGTAGGAATTAATTGAAATTAATAAAATAACACTGTATACAGAATTGTGAAAAATTAAAGGGTTTTGTGCAAAATTAGGAGTAATAGACTAGCAGATTACAAATGTCAGTAGGAGTTTTAAGTTTTGGTGCTGATATAAATCAAACAAACATCATTCTGGGACATACTAACAGAAGTATGGTACATGTGGGCTACAGGAAGTAATTTTCAATGTCAGGAGAGAAACCTCTGCTGGATAATTATGTTGTTTGGAGTGCCATGGTTGAAAAAAACTGTAGACAAAATGGAAACAGGCCAAAAGCAAGCACCAAGTATGATAAGTGGGTTGGAAAACTTGACCTGCACAGGGAGGTTGAAATGGTTTGTTTAGTCTAGAAAACGGAAGATTGGTGGGAGACAGAACAGCCTATAAAAGTATAAAATGCCCGTAAGAACAGTGGGAAATTTCTTATGTGAATGCTGAGTTGTGCAAGACCATTGGGGGACTGAAACTGTTAGCTGCAGGGTGTGAAATTTGGATTTAGCAAGACAGTGTAAAACTGGAGGAAAAGTAGAGTCACTAGAACATGAATATAAAAGTAGTAAGGTGCTAATGTTAACTATTTTTTATATCAAAGCTGACTTAGAGAAGGGTGGTAACAGATAGATATTTATTGTGGTAGTACTAGAAGTACGTAATAGACTTCTAAGTTTAGTTAGCCCTGAATGTGACTAGAGATTTCACTGATGCTAATGATGAAAACATGTAACTGGGAATTACACTAGTACAGAGGATATTGGTATCTGGCATACGGACTGGACACTAAAACCAACAACTATTCATAGGACCTCAGTATTCCTGAACATGAAGCTCAACACTCTTCTTTTCATTAAATATTCCGAAAACTATAAATTAATAACAATTTGAACATGGTTAATTAGGATGTTATGAAATGCCTGGTCATAGCAAATAAGCTTGGATGACATGATCAAGATTAGAATCTAAACTAAACAAGTGAGTAAACAAAGTACATGCAAAACAAAATTCCTGATTTCAGGGGGACATGTTTCGATAAATTAAGGGAATTCTCAGCTGGACTGAGTAGTTGTGAGATCAGAATGTTCCGGGGACCTGGAATGTATCCTCTCAATGGTGCAAATTATAGCAGGAAGCTGCATCCCAAGAGCAGAGAATAAAAGTGTATAGAAGAGGCTTGAGGTAATAGATGTCTACCCATCTTTAAAAGATATATTTAGAATAAATAGCTATCTTACAAAATAAGATACAAAAGTACAGAGAAGCAAAAGAAATTTTGTCTTAAAATCCAAAAGACAAGAGTATGATTAAATGTTGAATAGTGGCTGGAAGGAAATTACTTTCAGGGATAAGTTTTGAAATTACTCTTGTTTAATATTTTCATAATAACTTGGCACATAATACAGGAGCTTTCTGATAAAGTCTACCAATAATAAAAACTGAAAGACATTGAGAGGAAGGAACAGGGATGTCATACAGGGATATGGATCACCTTTGAATCTTGAGTAATACAAATGGGACAAAATTGAATAGGATAAGGTGTGTAAGTCATGCGCTTGGGTGCTAGTAACAGAAGGTCCTCCCCAAAACTAGAAACTCTATGCTTGGAAACAACTAAGGAAGAGAAGTACTGAGGTGTAAAGGGTCATTCCAAAATTACTAGGAGCTTCTAATGGGACACAGCTGTGAATGAGGCAAATGCTGTTCTATGACATACCAAAAGAGGTATTTCTAAAACAAATAAGGAAGAGCAGTGTCACTGTCAAAAACATCTTTGTATGACTAGTACAATTTTAATCATCCCTCTTCAAGGAAACACAACTAAAACGCAAAAGGAAAAGGGTTACTAGGTTAATGAGAGAAACAGAAAGCATATTTTTCAAAAAAAACTTAAAAGGCCATGATTGGATAGAGCAGCAAGAGAACAATTCAAAAGAGATGTGATGATTGCCTATAAATACATCTGAAAGAACAAGTACCAGTAAGAGGAAAGATTCAATCTAAATAATAATGCTGGAACAGAAACAAAAGGATGTAATCAGCGCTGAGTATGAATAGAAAGTAGAGATACAAATCATTAAAACAAAGAAGTTCTTGAACTATGTTCCTTTGAGAGTAACAGGGGCAAAAAAACCTTAATTATCTTTAATGGACAAAGTAAGTTTATGAGAGGGATGATGTAACATAGTTGCAAGTGATTGCAGGGACTGAATTTGACGATACAGAAAGACCTTTTCAACCTTGTGTTTCTGTTGTTATAAAAAAGTAATTAATTCTTTTGCTATATTTCCACTAAGGTAGCATATAAAATGTTCAATTTCATTTGCAGGTTAGAGAACAATGTTGACTTTCTATTAAGACACCAGACACTGGAGCAAACTAGCTAAGAAAATTTTCAAGAAGCACTTGAGCAAATATTTGACATGGCTTTTCTAGGTGCACTGAGACAAACTTGTACTGAGACAGATATGGGTTTGTTTTCTGAGGTTCTTTTCAGTCCTAAATTTCTGTGGGAAAATGCATGCCTGTGTTTCTGGGCTCTGGCTTAGAAAAACAGCAAAAAGCACAAGTAATTTCTATTAAGTAATTTACACTCTGCAACTTCTAGAGGTATTTGCAGTGGCTCATTATTTATTATTTTTTCAGTGTTCAGAGTATTTTAGAAAATTCATAAATTAAGCACAATTCCCAGCTGGAGATTGGAGGCTTTTGGCTTTCATACCTGGAGATTCTGGTATACACACTAAAGAACACCATTACTGTATTTAGTATTCTCTAGCAGAGAAGACGCAGCCTGGTGTAAGCTCCATTGTAAAACACTTTCCTTCTCTGAACTTCTTTCCAGAGCGGCAACAGGATTCTGTGTTCCATCATTCTGGACCACTGGCAGGGACCATCAATAATAAATTATGATGATGAGAATGGCAAAACATGTATGCACATTGCTGCTGCTGCAGGCTACAGTGATATCATCAGTGAGCTGGCTAAAGTCCCAAAGTGCAACCTGCAGGCCCTTGATGTGGATGACAGGTAACCACGGAAACTCTGAAACTGCTGCTTCCTTTCTAGTAACCTGAGACCAGCTCTGTTTACTGAATAATCATGTTTCCTGTTTCACAGGCCATGGCCTAGTTAATGCCCTGCACTCCACAGAGAGCTGTGCTTGCTCAGAAACACTGCAAACCAGCTCACATGTATCCTACTTAGTATCATAACTGACTAAAAGGAATGATATTTAGCTTTCTGCTTGTGGGAGAAAAAAAGGCTATCTGTGAAAGGACTTCGTCACCACTCACCTTAGTTTCTTTCAATCAAAAGTGAACATTCTTTTCAAAACAATAGAACAGGGTCCTGCAGCTTGAAGCCAGGATCCTGCTGTTTTTAGTATTTCAGAAATGGCAGTTTTCTCTTGTATTTAAGATGAAAATACCATACTCCTATAGGACCAGAGAACTCTCACCTTCCATTCTGAGAAGGCATGTGATTCCTTCTGTGATTAAAACTCTATTTCATAAGTACAGAAGAGCCATCTTTCCTCTCTTTCACCCCACACCTACCTCCCTTGGAACTTTCCTCATAAATTTATTTAATGCAAACAGAACCAGCTGGCTGTTCACACTGATTATTCTGCTCAGTGAAGCAAAAGCCAAGGTTTTCTTGGCTTAGGCCTTCAGGTACTTAAAATAATATCATTCTTCATGGAAAAGTGCAATAAAATGGAACAGAAATAAAATGGACAGGGTTCTGGAGCAGTTCCTAAACATCACTAAAATTTAGTTGAGAAGGCTGTGTTTCTATGGGCAGAGCAAAGGGAGGAGATTACCTACAATTCAAAGTTCATTAAGACATGGCCACGTATTCCATGTGCCCAGGTATTTCCACAGAATATATTATACTTGGAAAGGGAAAAGATAAGGTGTTCACTACAAACACATATCTAAGATTTTCATTCTATTGTGTTTCTGACTGCACCCATCTGAAATCACTGGGACTGAAAAGAAATAGAAAGAAAATGTCAGTGTTATTTTTTTATTCTTAAACACTTTTCTTGTGGTGTTGTCTGTGCTTTCAGGTTTTTCAACAAGAGCAAAATACTACAATTTGGAAACTGGACAAAAGTTTCCAAATACAAGATGCAAATTTTCTGCAAAGCACAAAATCAGTTTGATTCTCCTGCAGAGATTCAAAACAATTATATGTGCTCTGGTCTGTGCCTATCATAGAACTCAGAAACTGGCAAAGTGGAAGTGGTAGTCTGGTAGATGTGTTCAGTCCTTCTCATTCATCTGGGAGGGGCTTCTCTAAGTACCTTCATGGAGAGCCCTGTGCCAATCATTGCTAATTGTGGTTGGTGTAAAGATGAGAAGAGTTTGTGTCTAGCCAGTGGACACTATGAAGACTTTTTTCAAATTCTGCTCTGAAAACTTCGGGCACTTCTCCTACTCGATATTTCCAGCTGTGGAAGAGATGCTATTATATAGTATGTATAGGCATTCTGCAGCCCCGTATCTACTTTATCTGCAGCTAAATAGATGCAGCTACAATGGTGTGGAATAAGTTGCTGGGGAATTTCTTAAAATATATGTTATGAATCTGGACAAGTAGCATATCCTGTGCACACCTCATTATGTCATTAATAGTTTTGATTGTAAATCTATTAATCTATTTTAATGATACTCCCCCTTTTCTGTAGGACTCCTTTGCACTGGGCTGCAGCAGCAGGGAAAGCTGACTGCGTGCAGACACTGCTAGAACTGGGGATAGATAGCAGCCCTCGAGATATCAATGAAAACACTCCTCTGACATACGCAATATACTGTGGGCACACAGCATGCATCAAGCTGCTGTCTCAGGAGAGCAGGTAAAGGTAAAGTTCACATCTTGCTCACATGTTGCCACTGACTAGAAAACAAATTTATTGCTTTTTGAATGCTACTGAAGAGTTTAAATGTTGGGTGGTGTTTCCTTGATTCATATGCAATACTCAGTTCATTTTCCACCGACGTTGCGACATTACAATCAGCTACCTACTGAAGATTGAGTAGATAACTCGCACTGAGGTTGCAGTACTACTCTACCAAGCAGCAGAGGGTTCTGAAGAAGATATGAGTATAGCTCTTGCTCAGCCACCTTCATGTAGAAAATTTGAGTAACAGAATAACTTCAGCCCTCTTTCAGCTCTCTGATATACATATCTTCCACTTCTTTGGAATCTGTGCACTATCTGTGTGCTCATGTAATCAGACAGACAGATAGACTGAACACAAAAGTAGGTTTGATAAACGATAAAATAAATCTCAGGTTTTTATCCTCAGGGTAAGGGTTTGGTAGTATTATCCTAGCCTTCCTTAGTTCTCTACCTCAATATCTTCTTTTGTTCGGAGTTCTTGATTGTTAAAAAGTATCACAAAATAGTTATTGGTTACAATCTTCCTTTCTTTGTATTTTTCCTTTTTTCAGCAGCTGTTATGCAATTAGTTTCCACTCTTCAATTTGAGTATGCGCTTACATTTATCTTCCCACTTCTTTGTGCTTTCCTCTCCTTTCCAGAAGTTAGTATTATGTCCTATGCTCCAGATGTGAGACACAGGTAATCTTATCTCTCCTCCTTCTCCTGCAGTCTGTCTATCAGAGGAGGTCAGAGATTAGCCAAAATTTCATCTCAAAACCACTACAGCAATACCAGTGTAGATAATTATCTTGACCAATCTGAAACTGTGCCAGACTTCTTTAGCACAAGCAAGACAGGGAAAGGGCTAAAAGGGAAAGGGCAAAGGGGAAAGAGGAAAAAGGAAAGGGCAAAGGGACAGTAGGAATGGTGAACCAGTGCCTTTTGTTGCAGTGTTAGCAATGACTGTACTGTTGGAAATATCATTTTCCAAATATGACATAATACAAAGACCACTTGATTTAAAAGATTACAGCATGTTCTTCTCATTGTCATTAGATCTTCACAGCTGGTAGATCCTGAAGCCAGAAAAGTTTGGGGTTTTTTTGCTAGATAGCTGTACTAAGTTGCATTGAGATGATTGTAAGGCAATTCACCAACAAGAAAGAGTGAAGTAAGATAGTAGTATTTTCAGTCTTTGTTAATTACAAATTTGGAATCCTAATTTTCTTGAACCACCCATGCAAATGTATCTGAACAGAATATTGCTTCTTTCATGCAGTCACATAGTTGGTATTTTCTCATTGTTTGGAAATACTGTCATCACATTTTGTTTTGTATTTCCAGTAGGTCTGAGTCAGTTCATCAGTTTGCCTCCCAGAATAACAGACTTATAAAGAAAGAAGGAAGATTCAGTATGCTGAACCAGATCTTCTCTTGCAAAAAGAAGAAAGATGATCAGAAAACCAGTCAGAAGGAGAGAAGCAGGGATCAATATCCTGGAGAAGAGACCTCAGAAGTAGATGATATCATCACCCGTTTTGATTGCATTATGAACAAAAATTTCAAAGACATTCCAGATGAGTGTAAGACCACCCCTGACTTTAAAAGAAAGAGGACAGACATGAAGCACCTCATAGCAGAAAAGAAGCAACCAGCAAGTCAGGGACTCCTGCCTGTCAGCAGCCAGACCCTCCCCCCAATCACTGCAGGCAGTTCCTTCCTAACTGCTTCCCAGAGCACAATGTCAAGCTTCTCCTCCAGCTCCAGTACCCACTGTTTTCCACACAAATCTCAAAAGAGTAGGAGTGAGCACAACTTGCTGGACCACACAAGCAGCTCCCAGGCTTTGCTGGATGATCCCTGGAACACAGACTCTAACCAAAGACTCTCTTACAAAGTCTGTACTAGGACTTCTTCAGACAAACTGATGAATGGCTTAAACTCTGATAGATCTCACCATGTGCTTTTGTGCCCTCCCTGCCTTCCCTCACTTCCCCATTCTCCATCAGGTAATTTTTTCCTTCTCTATATCCTAAATCCTATAATATCTATTGATGTGGCAAGCTGACTCAGAAAAAAGTAGGTACCAATAACATTTCTATTTTTTTAATATTTTTTTCAGTTTCTCCTGTATGTAGCTATCACAGATAGCATGTGGGTGGGACATCAGTTGAAAACTGAAGCAAGATGCTTAGGTGTGGGAAATACGAGATTTAAGGAGGTCTGATGAGCAAGAAAAAATGCAGGCATATAAGGTACCTGAGTAGTAAGTGCCTCTAGGTCATATATATGCTTTGTGAATTGCACATTAACACCCACTACCACACCTGCTGCCTTGTGTTTACATCTAGTCCTGGAAGTAGAAGTGCAAGGGAACAGTCTTGCCCTCAAATCTGTATCAGTGCTGAGAGCTGCTTCTGGATCCAGCCAGGTCCAGTGCCATGACGGACAGCTTCATGCCATGCCACTTTACCCTTATAGGTATATTCTGACTCCAGGCTGCAGTGGCATGCCTTCCCACCCAGAATGTCACCCTGAGTGCCAGCTCTTTGGTCTGATATGCTGTTCTTATGGTTTCTCCAAAGCTAAATTCAAGTTGCTAAATTTACAGAGATGGGGTAAATGCTTTTATGCTGTGGTCTGGAAATTGTAATACAACAGTAATGAAGGAGAGCATTAGAATTCTAAGGTGAACTTGATACCAGAGTTTGTCTGGATTTGGGATCTAGTATTTTGTTTGACTCACATCCATGTTTAAATGAATCTGTCTGGCTGGCCTGCATTCTGGAGTTTACTTTAACCTATCAGTGTCCTCAAATTCATCTCCTTTGGGATTAGTCCCATGTGAAAATTAAACACACCTAGCATGCTTTCCAACCACTGCAATATCTAACTGAAAATGAAGCAAGCAAAAGCAATCCCCAGACTTACTAGTATACCATTAAAAGGAGTAAAAAGCCCAAGAGACATGAGCCATTACCCTTCACTGGAAAGAGTAGTGAACAGAAACCCTAAGAAGAGCCCCCTGTTAGCTGCATGATACTGCAAACTGTACTGAAATCTAAGTGAAGGGAACTGTAAAAAAAGCAAATCTTTGCACATGTCTGACAAGCAGACCAGAGACAGCAATTTCAGAATGACAGACCATTCTACATACATTGTGCAAATAAAGGCCAGAAATAGCTTTTCAGTGTAAAAAGGAACCATTTAAAAAGTTCCACTTCCTGAACATCAGACCACATTCCTGAAAGCTTAATAGAACTGTTCCGTAGGTGTCACTACTTTTTTACTATTCACTCTTCAGCTACTCACTCAACCATACAAGCCCCAGACTCCACATGCCCAGCAAGGATTTCTTCTGCTCGACTCCTTCTACACTAAATTCTGCAAGGTTCAGTTCACATGTGGAACACAAGAATACCTCCAGGGCTACTTTACAACCTCACTATAATAGGGTACAGTGAGGTTAAGACATTTGAGATCATTGAACTTGACAGCAGTAGCTGGAATGAACTCAAACTGGATAAACCAAACTGGAGGACAACTATTTCTGAGAAAAGTTTCGTGTTGGAATTTGCTAGACTATTAATACATTTGATGTGGAAGTAACTAGGTTAAGATATTTGAGATCATTGAACTTGACAGCAGTAGCTGGAATGAACTCAAACTGGATAAACCAAACTGGAGGACAACTATTTCTGAGAAAAGTTTCGTGTTGGAATTTGCTAGACTATTAATACATTTGATGTGGAAGTTATTTAAAATGTGATTATAGATATTTGTTAATATTGTAGTATACTACATTCCTAATAAAATGTTTAAATCCTTGTCTGCTCTGGACAGAAGGATAGGTGATTTTCCTATGAAAAATATTTCTGTGAACATCCTATGACAAAAATCTAGTTGTTATAATGGGACCCATCTTTGCATGCCCAAAGGAAAAGTAAGTAATCTTATTTCTGACAGTTTATTGTCCCTCGCAGAAAATAAAAAGCCTGAGCCTTCTTTAAGCCCAGTTCTCTTTGTACCAGCTCCCTTTAACAAAATTTTCCAACAATAAAATGATTCCTGTAGCTGGCAAAAAGGACCTTCCTCTGAAACATTTGAATTAAAATCCTGTAAGGAGGAAGAGAGTGTGTGACAGGAATATATTGCACAACACAGATATTGTCTCACATTTCTTCATGATAAAATGATCTAGTTATCCCTCTTCATGCCTATGTGTGTGGTTTAAATCTGCCCCTGTAATTAAAGCCACCTGACTTTCTGTGAATTAGAACTGCATTTACTGTATGAACTCCAGGGCTTCCAGGTCTCCAGTGCCCTGTGCCTGCAGGACTTACAGGGATCAGAAGAAAAGTAAGTCTAGTTCCAGCCTAGCCAGCAATGCTGTGCAGGCAGCCCTCTCTCTGAGGAAAAATGTCTTTTGCTGGCTTTTGTTGGATTTTTTTGTTTGGCTTAGTTTGGTTTGGTTTTGGTTTTTGGGGGTTTTTTAAATTGATTTTTCTTTCTTTCTGTGGGAGACTTAGCTGAGGGGAAAAAAAAATCTGTTTTTCAAAGACACTGAAGTGTTAATACTTCATTTCTAAATTCATAACTTGGGAGGCGGGGAGGGCTACATGTAATTTCCTAATCACCGAGTATCTAGGCCAGAATTATGGGTATCAATATTCTAAGGGAACTCAATTTGAAAATTATTTTCTCTGTTGACATGCAATGTTGATTGTCTTGCATGACCATGTCTATTGTCAAAGTCCAAGCTAATTTTTGTGCTCACTTGCTACAAAGGCATCTGGCACATATGTGTGCCAAAGCCTTTGGAGGCTTTTTGCTCTGTTTTCTATGCTCCTGGGAATGAAAGATGAGTCAATTTACTAGCTGAGCATTAGCACTTACACAAAGGAGAGAGGTTGCTCTATGTAGCAATGAGAATTACCTTATTATTATGCCACTGGTTTCTCTCAGAATTACTGCCCTCCACCGAGAAGAGCAAAGACAGTCTATACTAAAAACTGTCAATATTTCAAGAGTGTTTGGCAGCCACAGTACTGAGCTAGCATTAACAATCTGAAGCATTTTGTACTTAGAAGCTTTGCAATTATCTCTTTTTGCATCTACATTCTACAGGGAAAAATAGTTTAAGCAGAGAAATTCCGAGCAATATGGGTAACATGGAACCTGTCTCAAGTATAAGGCAGCTCTGAGATGCCTATTACCCACTCATCTTTTGGATTACTAAACTTCCAGATATAAGATGATACTTTATTACAGATTTTATTACAGCAGCCCAGTACCTTCTCTTTGCTTGAATAGGTAATGTGAAAAATGGGCTATTACTAAGTTTATGTTGGTATAAGCAGTATGGTGTAATTCAAAAGGAAGAATTTCTTGTCTAGGAAAGCAAAGAAAAGCTGATCAGTGTGGCTGTCACTTTCTCAAACTGAAGAACCAATTTACAGTGAGACATTCAACATAACATTAACTACTTTTACACAAAACACGCCACTATGTAGGTCACCTTCCTAAATGCAAAGGAAATTCAAAAAGAACAAGCTGTAAAAGAATCGAAATGCAGTCCTGCATTTTATAAGAATGAAATTGTTTCCTTTCCATTTCAATCAAAAGTAACTGCAGTCATAAATGTGCTCTGGGGGACAGCAAAGACAATGTCTCAAAGAGAGAAAAACTATTTTTTCAGATATTACATGAGCCAGATAGAAAGGAAGAGTAGAAGAATACTTCCACTTGATGCCAAAACTTTTAACAAGGATTCTTTTCCAAGCATTCATATCATATTTACAAATAGCATTATGTTTTGTACTGTTGTTTTGCTGACAGATATCTCCATTTATGAAACAAACATATGTCATGATAGCAACAACTTCACATCATCAAAACCATAATGGTACATACGCAATAAGCTATTAGTTCTCAGCATAAACATCACAGAAACCACTATAACTTGAATTGCACTAATGAGAGCAACAAACGACTCTCTGCTATATTAGAATTGATATATTTAGTTCTTTGTGCAAAGTGGATGCAACGTCTGCAGAAGAAATTTACCAACTAGACACTAGAGATGTTAAAGAGTAAAACATGGGAAAAGCAAACTGAAGTCTGTTTCTATTATGCACAGCTCAGCCATACAAGATTCTTCATGCTTTAGCTCAATACACATCAGCTTAACCACAGGATCCAGCAGACTGACCCAATGTCTAACAACTGTTGTGGTTTTTGGACCAGAACCTTGCTCCATGCTGAGCTGAAGGCTGCACTGTAACGTGGTGGTTTGCCTAACAAACACCACTGTAATTCCTTTCACACAGAATCTGTTTAGTCAGACACATAGTTACAGCAGTCTTGACAGCTACTTCAATGCACCTTTAGAAAACTGCTCTACACTACTTTTCCATAGCTTTATCTTGCACAGCCCAACCATACACAGGCATTTTCAAGTACCAATTGCAAAGCCACAAAGGCGATTAATAAGATTCCATCTCTTCCTCCTGCTTAGGATGTTCTGCTACATCCACCCCCTGCCTCCCCTTGTCTCTGTGTGCCGACAGCGCATATGCCTGCTCCTCAATAAGCTATGTTGCAAAGCCATACTGGATGAGCAGCTGCTTGACAAGACAAGTCATTACATGGCTCATTGCAGATTTGGTGATAACGAGAAAAATAATTTGAAGGACACAAGCACCACAGAATAAGATCAGCTCAGGAAAAAGATCTGGGGAAAACACTGACTTGGTGCTTGAATTTCTACTTTTTTCAATATTACACATGTTCTTTATGTGATGAAATGCATTACATCATCTAATATACTGTCTTTTCTGATAGTATTAGACCTAAGTTAACTTTAATCTTAACCAGTGATGTGCCAGAATTAACCAATTAACCTTTCCTTTTCCAGTGTATATTCTTCTTGGTAAAAATGATACTGCCATAAACATAGTTTAGTAAGGATCAGTATCACCTTATATCAGTTCTGATATGCTTTCATCTGCGGCAAAATCATCTCAAAGCTTATCTTTACTGCTAATAGACTTCAATCTCCTTTTACAACTAGCAGCTGAACTCCATTTGTGTTCTAATACTTACAAAAGCTCTACCAGGGTATTTTGCAAACTAAAGCTTCAATTCTGAAATCAAATCATCTATTTGAAAAATATTTCACAGATTTTGAGTCCAAATATTCTTACAGAGACCTAGCTAATAAACTGTGCCCATTTTAAGACCTATTGCTATATTATATGAGAGGAAGAGATAAGGTATATGTGAAGGTTATACTAAATCAATCAGTCTTTTTAATGAATGTAAAGTGAACTAAGCAACAGCTTCTTTGTTTTCATTCAGTGATTTCTTGTTATTATGTATTTCTGAGAAATACTAAATAAATTTTCTTTTCTTTTCTGGAAGCCAAAAATGCACAGTGCACCACACTAGTTACAATTATTTCCATAACAATTATTATCTTTTTCTTTCACAGGTAAAAGTTTTCAACAAATGTCCATAGACCAACACAAACCAAAAAATGTTATTCATGTACGGAACAGCCTAGCTCCCATACCCAACCACAGTGCTCACAAAAGTAAGTACAGACAAGTGTCAGTTACCATATCACATTGCATGCCTCCATCACTGGCGTCTGAGGGCTTGAGAGAGGTTTCATGTTTGATTTTCACAGCATCATAGAATGGCTGAGGTTGGAAGACACCTTTGGAGACTGTCTGTCCACCCCTCTGTCCACAGAGAAGTCACCTATAGCACATTGCCTAGGATCACACCCGGTTTTGTTTTAAGTATCTCTGTGAATGGAGACTGAGATTACGCAGTTTCTCTGGGCCATCTCTTCCAGTGTTTGACCACCCTCAGAGTAAAAAGTTTCTTCTTACTTATTTGTGGCTATTGATTCTTTTCCCTCCACAGGACTCCACTGAGAAGAGTCTGTCTTCTTCTCCATTACTCCCCACAATCAAACATTTATACATATTGATGAGATCCTCTGAGCTGCCTTCTCTTCTTGAGGCTGAACAGTCCCAGCTCTTTCAGCCTCCCCCTTAAGGCTGACACTCCAATCCTTTAGTCATCTCCATTGCCCTCCACTGGACTTGCTTCAGTATGTCCCTCTCTCTCCTGTACTGGGAGCCTCAGAACTGGATTCAGAACTCTGGATGTGTTTCACCCAAGCTGAGTAGAGGGGAAGATCACCTGTCACAATCTGCTGGCAATGCTCTTCCTGATAGAGCCCCGGACGCTGTTAGCTGTATTTCTGCATGGGCACATTGCTGGCTCACATTCAGCCTGGGGGAGCAGTGGTCCCAAAGAGCAGGAGAGCTTCAACCCACTCCCAGACCCCCAGCAGAGTTTCAACTTAGTGATTGTTCCAGGCTGGATCAAGCCAGAAACTGGGGTGTTCTTCATACACAAACACCAGCCCTACTCCTAGCAGTTTCTGACCGTCACATTCTTGTGCTCTACAAAGCACAAATCTCCACTGTATACTGGATGAGGATTTACAGTTTACTAACTGTCATCCTGCAGATCAGCCAGGTCCAAAAGCATTCACATTTCAGACCTAAATTTAAGATTCACTGCCTCTTATAATCTGAATTTCAGGAGCAATTCTACAGTTATGACAATATTACTAGAAATGAAACAGAAGAGGTAGCCTTATAGGGACCATCAGATTGGGTGGGGACATACAGAATCCTGAACTACTGCTGTTTTGTACATCAGACAGGAAGAAGAAAAGATATTTGAATTATTGAGGTGGTATTCTCTGTCTGCTCAGAGGGAAGAAAATAATTTAATTGCTTTTAATTGCTTTTAAAACCCCAGGTCCAGTTGTTCTATTTTTTAAGCTTTCTACTAATGTTCTCTGTGTCTTCTATTTTAATCATAGTTGTAAGCAAAATCCTTTAAAAATTATTTCATAATAATTGTTGTTCTTCCATTAATTCGTATAAATAGTCAAGAATTTACTTGTAGTCTCATGCTAAAAACTGTTTTACAAATAAGATACAATTGTCACAATTAAGAATGATGGTTGGATTAACTAACAGCACATTTATCCAGGTACCATTACTACTTGAACATTAGTTCAAGCCAGTAACAGAAAAGCAAAATTATTTGCAAAATAGATTGTATTTCTTCTTTGTTCACACAAATGACATATTTTCTCCTGAAGCTTTCTAAATAACTGTTCCAGAGCCAAGATTTCAGTCATCCTTCACCCAGCCCTAAAAATATTATCCTTTTGGACATAGCCAGCAACAAAGACTGAGTATAAATATTTGTGTTTCTCTAGTATTTTTAATACACAAGATGTGTGTTAAAAATATGCTGAGGGAAAAAAAAAAGTTGCCAAGAAGCTGGAACAATAAAATAAGCACAAACTAGAATGAGAACTGAAACTACTCAGAGATTAACAGAAAGAAGAAGTATCTCCCCCAAAAAAGGAAGGGCAATGAAAAAAAAAAAGGAAGAAATGATTAAATCTCTCAGTAGAAAGGTTTTAAAATACACATTAGAAAGAGGAAAATAGGACTGAAACAGTAGCCTAGGAAGAGCACTTGAATGACTTTAAACCATAAAAATCTCACCCTTCAGGTATTCCCAGGGCCAGAGATCCCTCACCTGGCTTCTTGAGTAGCCTCAGCACAGACTCCATCTCCTATTCTGCATGCTGCTGCTTCATCCCCAGCACACTCTTTCTATCTCATCATGCAAATGCTTCCAACAACCCCTGGAAAACAGGCTGTCACACACTCACAAAATGCCAGAATAGTTTTTCAAACAAATATGGGACTTTTAGAGAGCTCTCTGCTGCTCTCACTTCTTCATGCATTTTAGAAGGTCTGATGTTTCTGGAGATGTCAGAGGAGACAACATGTGTCTGATGCCCAAAAAAGTGACATTACTTGCTAAAAAAAAAAACACAACAACAACAACAAATTTTTTAAAAAATTAAAAGATCTATTTCTACAGGTCATTTAACAGTATTTTTCTGGAGATCTGTGGCTGTTTTTGCCAATATTTGTCATGATTTGAAGTTTCTTCTTTCCCAAGTTAACAACAAAGCATTTCACAAAGCACCCACATCTCTGCAGAAGGCCACTGTGATCCACTGCTTGCAAAGGAAAGGAGTCTAAGAGCCATCCCTCTGCGGGACTCCCTACTCCTTGGGAAATGCCTTTCTAACAGCCTTATTTTTGCCTCTGCAGTTTGTCATAGCAGCCACTTGAGAGTCTCTACTGAGTGGAAAAGGCTTCCTGAACCACTAGCTCCTATTGTACCACTAGGTCTTCAGTGGCCAACTCTGCCCTCCATACGTGAATCATTGCTGGTGCTTTTGCTGTACGTAGCTCCTGGGGCCTTATGGGCTCTGCCTCCCACAGATCCCAGCTCTGGGTCCAGGCTCACGTGTTGCAATACGTGTACTAGTACTAGTCATTATATGCATTGTTTCAGAGCCATCCATGTACCAGTCCTGAAATCCTAAATCGAATATCCTAAACCGAGCACAGTATGTGGGACTATGTGATGGCTGCTCTGTCATGGGGGTGAAGTTAAGATACCGTGCTTTTGGCCTACTTAAACCCATCTTTAAAAACTTTTAATTATGTACATAAAGTACATAAAGCTTTATATGTATTTTTCACACAGGTGTGAACTTTGAATATATTAACATGACTATATTCCAAAGAGGGAAACAAGTGAGCCTCAACATTTGGTTTGCACACCAAAATTTCAGCAAACTCAAAGCATTGCACCATACAAATGGACTCAGTTATTGTATTTAGCCCTCCCAGATTCACACAAATTCAAGACCAACTAAAGCAAACCATTAATGGTTTGGGGTTTTTCAAGGAAAGGAGAAGTGATTTCCTGAATTTCTGAACATGAATGAATCTTAAATATGACCCATGAATTACAGTACACTGCCAGAGGCCAGGTAGTTCTAGTAAACAATTTCTGCTCAGGTAATTACAACTCGAATAGGAATTGAAATCAGCTCAAAAAGAAAAAAATCTACCAAGTTTCTAAATCCTTTCTATAAAGATCCTATTTTGCTCTAAATCCATACCTGGTAAGCTTTAGAATAGTACTGCTCCTGATAAATAAGTAATCAATGATTAAATCAGTATAAGGTGTATGCTACAGGGGATTATGACAATGTGTATGACAATCTTTTGCACAATGTGTATAGTTAAAATAGATAAGATATAGATAGACAAATACATGCAGTCAGGGCCCACTGTAGACATAACAGAGGTAACTTTTGTTTTCAACAGGGCAAATTAAACAAAACACAAAATTTCCAGCTAGAACACTTCAGAGGAAAGTGTTAATAGCCTCTCAGATAATTCATCACGAATATGCAGATGGAAAGAAATGCATTGCGTTGCAATGACAACGCAACCAAGAAAAAATGAATGTAAAAAATAGCAAGGAAGATTCTGTAGCCAAAACAGAGATGGTGTAACTCCAGAAGGAACTCTTCATATGCTTAAACTGGAAAAAACCAAATTATTTGTATACAAAGAGCTTGTGAATAAAATGGAGATAAAATGAAAAGAAGCTAATGCAATTCACAATAAATTCACAGGCACAGAAAAGTAGGTCTACAATTAAGGTTTTGAATTCTCCTTTTAAAAAATCAGGAAATTAGTGAGTTGTCTGAATGAAGGAGCCTGAGGATTTCAATTTAGAGAAAATACAGAACTATATTAGCCTTAAAGCACAACAGTGTTACACTGATGATTGTGACATTGAAATTAAAGATGTTCTGAATACACAGTTTCTTACAAGACAACAATAGAGATATATAATGGGTGTGCCTCAGGTGTTTTGGTGTGTGTCTTGGTGTGCTACAGGGTAATGGGGTACTTTTGTGGCCTGTGAATAGCAGAGCATGTGTGGACTTACCTTTATGATTGACTGTGCCTAGAGCAACCCAGACACAGCATCCCACATTCTTCCATTTCATCTTCCTTAAGATTTTGATCAGCATTTATCTTCAGCAACAGAGTATTTTTGTTAGAAATAATATATTCCTATGAAACATTTCTGTTACAGTCAGTGTGTGGTTTCTGATGAAAAAATATATTGTGAAAATTCCTCCAAGCAGACCAAGTCTCCTCCAGACTATAGGTTCTCTGCTTATCAAAAGCAAATCTTTGAACTTTTCCAGATGTACTGCTCACTAAACAAAAAGTAAATCACTTAACACTGGAGTTGTTTTCTTCAGATGAAGATTAGCCTTGCCACAGTTATGTGATTTTTTATTAATATTTTGATCATATTTTTCAAATACAGGCTTGAGTACACACAATAAGAGACAACAGTTCAAAGAAAGTAGCAAAATCATTTGTAAAAATGCCATGCTTTTCACCTCCTGAGAACTCTTTCTCTTTTTTTCTTCTTCCTCTAGTTCAGCTACCATCTCAGGATGCTAAGGAGTTTAAGTCCCTACGGACCAGTGCAGTTATTCTCCCACCAGCTCCAATCTCCAGATCTCAGAAAAAAGGACATTCTCAGAGTTGTATTCTCTATTCTCTCTTGCCTGATCTATCAGGAGAGCATCTGAAACCAAGCTGTGTCCTTCCTGCTATCCCAAACCAGAAGAAATCTAATCCTGCAGAAGAGCTTGAGAAATCACTCACCAAATCAGATGCTGAAAATTAACTCATTACACTGGCCTAAATTGGTTGAAATATGTCTAAGTGGTTGTTAAAAGACAACTCTACGGTTAAATCTCATTATTTGCACTAATGATACTCTTGTGAATTGGAGTGTAACAAAAACCAAGGTAAGATAGCACATCACAAAAGCTGCACTCTGTGTGTGTGTGTATATGTATATGCATTTGCATTATAGTTTTCATTTATTATGAAATTACTAAATCAATATTTAATGTGCAGTAAATTTATTTTGTGAATGGAACCCTCATAACACGTGATTTTGTTGCAGCAATGTGTTGTTAAGCCTTTCGTAGAAAAAAGGAACAAAGAGTAAGGTTTTCCGCATGATTTAAAACTTGGAACTAGGGAAACAATTTGGCAGGGCTTCTCGGTAGTTTGTAAATGCAAAGGTGCTGATTCTGATGCTGTGTGCCATCAAAAAAATATTTTTAAGATTAAGAAAATAAATTCCAAATAAAAGGCAGTTTAAAAATTGAGGTCTTTTGTCTCTTTGTTTTTCACACATTTTCTAAATTGTAAGTTTGTGGGGTTTTGTGAATTCAACAGACTAAAAAAGTACAACAAAACACCAATCCCTGTGGAACAGACAGGGCTTTAGCATGCACTGTTCAAAACTGTTCATTTCACAGACAGATCTACGTCTTATTTAATTCTTCATACTCCCCAGCAACAAAAATGAAATTGTGTACTGTTATCTTCATAAAGCAAGGATTACACAGTGCTGAGTTTTCAGGCATTGTTTCACTTTGATCACTGAACTGAAAGAAATTTAACTAGACTGTTGTTCAGTCAAGAACCTTTACAAGTGGTATAAGCCTTTGACTAAACATTGCACAAGACTGTCCTTTCCTAGAGGCTAACAAAGACGCCAGACTCTGCTTGCTTCAGGGTTCTTATCTAAATCTTGCTGCAATTGCTTCAGAGACTTCTCCACTTCTAATTATAGAGGGGCTGTCGGCTGGGGGAGGTGGTCCCCTTTAGCCAACGTTCTGTATCACCACTACTAGTTAGCCAGTCCAAAATTAGCCCCACATCAGCAGCTCATTCAGCAAGGACAGGACACTTCTGTTTATCTCTAGATAAATATCTTACTAGCTGTACAAACATTTCTTTTGCTGTGTCACAATAAAAGACAAACCTGACATGAAGACAAAGATAATCATGTTCCAGTAGCTGCAGTTTCCAATTTCCTTGCGCTAACGACTGTAAATAGGATGGCTGGTGGCTGTCACAGACAGTCCCAGAAAGAAAAAGGCAGAGCACAGCAGCTTCTCTGATGCAACACGGGGAAGAGGGAACTTTTGCATGCAAATAAAAGAATACTTTATTTTTAAACATCTCACCTAAATGTCAGGGTATAAAGCTCAAATTCAACAAGTGGTATAAACATCTAGCTTCTTGATGAAAAACATGAGACTAAAAAGCTCACGTACCTGGACCTCACAGACAACCTACTCCCTGAGGCTAGATGGAAAAAACACTGCATGACAGATGCATGCTTGGCTAAAGGAAAAATCAGTTCTAGCATGCTCTGTCTTTGCACCTGACCAGTCCTGTTCGGCACAGCCTCACTGAAAAGTCCACAATCTTTCCTGCAGTGTAGCAGACTGGTATTTCCTCCACAAGGTCATTGCCTGAGCTGCTCTCTCTGCTCTACAGAGCCCCCGAGCCTCTGTGCTTGAAACTCCACCTATTGCAAGTCCCAAAATCTCTGTCCTGACTTATGCCACTTTGTACTTCTCCATGTGGCCTCACACAATAAACAAATGGTTCATAAGTCATTTCCTAGAAACAATACCACTTCAGTACAGATTTTGCCACTTTCACTTGGTATAAAGCAAATGATTTTAGTGCAGACTGCACAGAAGAGAAGGGAAATCTAATTCCTACAGCTCTGGCCATCACAAGAATGAGGTTTGTCTTCACAGAATGAAAGCCTAAAGTAACCATTCTGGCAGAGATTCATTATCTTTATTTCAACAAACTGCTTGGAAATGGGTACAGCATGTGCAAGAAAGGGAAGACCAAATGGCACAACAAGGAAATCCTAATGAGGTCCAACATTTTTAAATCCATTGCCACATTAGCCCTTTTCAGTGGGTATGGAAACCATGCCTTTAGCTATCTACTGGGATGCCTCAGAAGAGGCTGGTCATATGATGCAACTCCAGTTTTTCCTGAACAGAAGGGGATCCTCATTGCTGCTGCTGGATTTGAGAGAGGAGGTGAATCTCTATCATTTCTTGCATTACCCTGCCTCTCCAGGATCCGGAGTCCTGGGCTGCCTGATGGCAACCATAAAAGCTGTGGTGGCACTCATTTGTTTGCCAGCTGCTGTTCTACGCTGGAGAGAAAGATAGAAGAGCAGTCTGTGCTGGCTTCCCATGGAGGCTTGAACAAATTTCACATGTTTCCAGTATTACAGCAAGAGAGAAAAGTAGAGAAATTCCCCCATGCCTTAGGCTAGACACTTCCATTCCCAGAAAGGAAGCAATCAGATTTCTGGTTTTCCTGTTCAGTAGTGCTTGGTTAAGGCAGCATAGGTGGACAAGGCAAATAATGAACAGGTTTTGATCAAAGATAACACTGTCTTTCAAATTAAATTCCTTCCAAAATGCAGAATTTCAGGTGCAATCACTTGTTACCATACACGTTACCACTCTCTACACAATATATTTGTGTGACAGAAGGCAAGTGCTAGGTGAATTTTTCCTATCATTCGCCCTTTTTTTCCTAATCTTTTTCTAGGAATAAATGGTTTTTTCTGTGTGTCTGCAACCCAGGAAAGGCTTTTTCAGAAAAGAATGCAAATCTAATTGCCTGTTCAAAGGTAGTCATAGAATACAGTTCTTGCCTGAACAGAGACAGTCTTAGAAGCTGGTAATCTGAACTAAAATCCAGGTCACTTTTCTAATGTGTTTCTTCTGTAGACTGTCAATAAGGAAGTAGTTTGTGATTTACCAAATGTAGACCTTTCAAAAATTAATGCTTCTAGAAAACATTAAAAATTATTCTCAGAAACGTTCCCACCAGAAACTATTCTTATCTTTTGGGTTTGGTTGCCAAATTCTACAGTAAATGAACACAACAAATAAGAGTGAAATATTTCACCTTCAGTGGAGAGCAGACTGTTGACTGCATCATGAAGGACAGCAAATAAACCAACACCTACTTAAGCTACTCTGACCTCTTGCTCAGACCTTTCCTGGAAGATAAGGGCAGGAGAGACAATAAAAGGCAAGACACTGTTGATTAGCAATTGCCAAGCAATGTCTGGTCGGTAGGACATGACAGAGATCTTTTTCCCCTCTGTCTAGCAATTAAATAATCCTGACACATTCTTCTCTGACAGTAGCTGAGTGTTTACTCACAGAGTGTGAAGTATTCAGGTGTCTGGGGAGTTCAGCTTGGCACAGGGAGCTAAGAAAAGATATACACACAAAGGATATATTTTCTGAACCAAACACAACATATCTCCTCACTGGCATATGCTCTGCATTCCTTATGCCATTACTATGACTATAATTTTAAAATGCTTTTAAAAGCAGCCTTTATTCCAGTGGACCATTTACTTATACATTGATACTGAATGGACTGGTCCACTCTTCCAGTAAACTATGAAGGTGAATAGCCTTAATCCATTATTTAAAACAGGGAAAAACATTCATATGTAAAACAAAGGATCACCCACTATTATGACGATCTTTCAAAGGCTCTTTTATTGTTGAGCAGAATATCTGATGAGCAGGCTAATTTTCTTGTATTAATACCTACAGTGGAAGCTATATCCTCTAAAATTCAGTCCTAATAAAGCATTTTAAATACCCCTAGCACTGCCAAAGGTGGAGATCTCTGTCCCCTCACCACTTAATAGACTGCATTCTGCTACCATCACCAAAGGACTGTCTGCACAATCCATATGTTTTTCCACTGCAAAACACCAGAATCATCATAGTTACCACTTTGGGACATAAAAGCATATCAACTTTTCAAACAATTCTAAGAGGGCTTTAAGAGCTCCTGTGATCATCCTGTCATCATGACTCTTCTTCTTCTGCATTGCCATCATCATGATTTAGAAGAAATATTGAAAGTATACATTATTTGCCTTTTTATTTTAAAGGTGTGCTTTTTTGCATGAGGGCCTGCCTCATGCAGCTGCTACCGAGCTTAATAAGGTCACAGAATCACTGAATGATCAGGTTGGAAGAGACCACAGTAGGTCATCCGGTCCAGCACCTCTGCTCACTTATATTGTACAGCTTTCTCCACTTAAGTTTCCATTCCCATCTCACTCTAAGGTACTTGGCATCATGGTGTGACTTTCTGTGGCTCTGCAAACATCAGAACAACCTACAGAGTCAGGGGTATGTTCATACCTGTTTAAGAGTATTGTTTGACTCTACACACATGTGCCTTCCTGCACCTTTGCACAGGTTTCTGTGCTCAGTGTGTGGAATTCCACTCTTTAGAAGAAGAGTGTGGCAGAGTTCCTTGTATCACACAAGAGAAGACTGAAACTGTCTGAACACAGTAATGCACTAAGAAAAGGCTTGGTCCAGCTCTCCCAGTGTGTCTCTGTAGCTATCATCACCACTACAAAAGACCCCACAGTCATAGCCTTTCCTGTCAAGATTACATCAGGAAGATTAGCTGGTAAGAGTAGAACTGAGGGGAAGGGGCAGTAGAAGCGGATCCCCTTCTCACACACAGTGCCTCAAACTTCAGCTGTACTTTGAGCTTGCCAACTGAGCTGAAAGTAGCTTCACATACACATTGAAAGCTGTGAAAGGAGACCTTCCTACAGTGCATGAATAGTTGGCTGCACTTAAATAATTGAAGAGAAATGGCATTGTATCTTTCACATAAGAAGTTGAGGGTAAATACAATCTGAGGAAGGAAGAAATATAAGGTCTGACCAGAAATGCTGGTTATGCAATACAGTTGTAAAGACTGCATTTCTGGTTTCTAAAGTTCACCAACCTTGTAGTATTTCTGAAGTGATTCTTGCAGTAGACTCTTAGAAGTAAGCAGAGATTTTTTTAGCAAGAACAGATAAACCAAATTGTTAAATAATTCTGTGAACCCAGAGGGAGGCTCTGCCACCCTTTCTGTTCAATTCCTAGCACCCAAGAGATGTAATTTTTTCAGATCTAGAGGTCTGGAGCTTCTTTAAGATTCATTCACTCTCAAGCTGTTGATCCAAAGAGACATTCTGTGTAGGAAGTTTATCAGAAAGGAGTTGGATGCTTTTGAAAATTCTAATACTTGAAACTCTAAAAATATTTTTTGCACTATGACCTCTCCTGTTACAGTATCTAGCATTTTTTCTACATTTCACTGTGTTGTGATCTTACAAAGATTTTCCTCCCGTTGTTGATTTGAGCCATTTTTGCATAATGTCCTAGAAACTACAGACTGAAATCACTTGAAGTTTGTTATTGCCTCTGTAGTCTTTCTCTCTCAGCTAAACATTTTGAAAAGATTGATTTTCCTGTAAATAAATTTGCCATCTTATTTTTTTTTGTAGACTGCAAGACATACCTTGGGAAAGCTGCCTCTGATTTGTTACTGCTTAGGTTTCTTCATGAAATACAAAATCATATCCACTAAAGAGGGTTCACTATAATTAACACAGATGGGAATTTCCATGTAATGACTTCTCAGTGGCATAGCCAAGAGGAGAAATTTGTGCCCTTGCTAACCTTCTACTGCCTTCTGTTCTGCCAGGGGTTTTTATGCCAGATAAATTTACATCAGGATTTTATTGTTTTCACTCCTGCATACATACCTACTGTACAGTTAATCAAATGCTGCATTTATAGGCACTTTAAAAGCACAGCTCAAGCCTCTCCTACACTGTTCCTGATGCAGACCTCATAGTATTTAGTTTCAGAAATGCAAAAATCAATGTGTCAGGACTTTCAGCTATATTACTCCTTTACTGGAGTAGTTATTCTTAATTCAGACACCACCTTCTTAACTGACGCAATTGTTACACACAATAGAAAGAAATAATTTTCCGAATTCTTTTTCACAACGAAAATTTCATTTTACTGTCAGATCTATCAACACTAGTTTTCAATGTTATTTTTGTAAATGTAGGATCAGCATATGTCAGACAAAGGTAAAAAGCCCACTGTTAAACTGTGGCAGGAATCAGGGTAAGTTCTTTATGCAAGTGAAAAAAAAACAAGTACCAGATTTTGCATGCTTCTGGTACTTTCTGGTAAGGTGGTAGACAGGAAGATAGTCTGCTTTCACAAAGGTTTTATTTTCCTCTCAGCTATTATGTGATGATAGCAACTGGTTACTAAAATCCAGAGATCTTGTAACCAACTGGAGGATATATTTATGTGTTCTAATGAAATTTAGCACTTAACAAAAAAGTAATCATTCCATCACTGAAAACTTCCCAGTGGGTTAGTAAATAGTACTAACCCAATGTCACATATGAAGAAACTAAGGCAGAAAGATGAGATATTAAATTTCCAATGGTGGCTTCTTAGAACTGTGGCCAGTGGGAGCTAACTTCAGTGCTCAGGTCTTAAACCTTCAAAATGTAGTTTATATATTCTCTCCTTACAGGAACTTGCTTTGAGTGTTCTGTATTTATGACAATCAGATGGAGCAATGCAGGAAGCAATTTAAGGGCTGAAATGTAAAGATGATAAATGGTTCTTCTCAGGGCACAGTGCAGAGAGTCAGAGTCTGACAGATCCTGGCCACTGGTCTATGACCAAAAGCCACCTTGGCCAGCGCAGCTGCAAGGCTTCTGCTGAGGAATGTGTAGTAGTCACAGTGCTATCACTGACAGACTGGAAAGCAACATTACTCATGGCTATGGACAGTTCATTCAGGACACTGAGAATCTTAGCCTGGAACCACAGCTTCAAAGCAGTAGCAAAGGACTGGAAACAGCCTGTATCTTCAGAAAAATTAAGTGGAAACTCCTCTTGGCAGTTACTTCGTGTGATTACTCTCTGGGCTAGGAAAGGCACAGAACTGCCAGCTGAGATTAGCTCTTTGTCTCCTTGATCCTCCTTGTTCTCTCATCTCCTTAATCTCCTTAGATGATAGAAGAGAAAAGGCAGAGGTTTGGGAGTCACGGTACCACTCTGCCCTCCCAAACTACAGAAAAGAGATTAAACAAACTAATCCACAAAAAGTGTGTTCCAGCTGCTCTCCTGACAGGTTTTGTGAATTCTAATTGAACCCATCACATAATACTTACCATCAGAACAGACAGTTTTGTTTCACATTCTCTAGCTGATCCAAATTAAAATGCTGCTTCCTTGTAGTACCACCCATGAAGGGACACTAGACGTGGTACTTATGTCAGCACAACCTCTCTTGGGCAGCACCCTTTGGTAAGCACCTCAGCACACCATTTTCACCCAAAAAAGATGTGGGGTGAAAAGCACTTGAGAATGCAGAGCTACATTTACAGGTTAACTGTAGCAAAGTGATGAGGGCACAGTGGGTTGTCATGTTCTCCACTTGTACCAAATGGAAAACTCTCACAGTAAATCTAAATCACAAGTTTATTTGTTCTTTAACATGTCTTTAAGATTAAAAAGCCCAGTGCTAACAGTGCTTACAACTGGCTTCTGTGAGCTGAACCAAAATCATCAATTCAAACCTCAGAGGCCACTGGAAAGCTATAGGATGAGTTCAGTTCTTACTGACACACTCTGCTTTAGGCAACAGGCTGGTCTGAAAAGTTTCTTGTATTACTGTGCCAACCAAATGACATGAAAATAAAATCCACATTAGCTAACTCCCTTTTTTAACATTCTAAACTCCATAATACAAGTTTACTAATCCAAATGTTGGGCTAAACTCAACAACTGGGACAGTTCAAAGTAACAAGTACGAATTGCTTCAAGTGATGACTTAAACTATCCCAATTTAAAACATGAACTTTTATCTATGCACTAAATATCACTTGTTTATGGTTCTCCTTCAATACATTCTTACACCAGTAGAAGCTTTACTTACCTCCTGACCCATCTTCGCAACTCTGTCAAACCATCAATTCATATGCATTTCTACAACTTTAAAATCTGCAAGAGCATGATAAATTCTGCATTCCACACAACACTCTGGGTTTTTTTTTCTGTTGGTTGCTATTCATAATCACATTGTATTATTAAACTATGTAGCAATATTGCATTGGCAGCCAAATTGATTTTTTTATTCCAAACATTTTTTAAGAAAAAATCAAATGCCTCAGCTGACTAAAGCTGAGAGATGCCTGAGATCTGTGTCAAAATGTTCTCTAAATAAAGAGACCTTCAAAGAAATGCTACCACAGGTGTGAACTACTTCCTTTCAAGCATATCTACCAACAATTTCAACCGTAGAGTCAGTCTGAGAAACTGTCTTTCAAGCTATTTTAAAGTATATTTTCATAACAGAAATTATGTCTCAGCTCAAAAGAGAATTTTACAGAGAAAAACATCCTAGTGAAGGGCCAAAGCTCAAGAAGAGTTTAATACGTCTACTGCCATAAAAGACAGTAAAAAATGTTTCTACAAATATACCAGCAACAAAAGGAGAGGTAAGGATAATCTTCATCCTTTACTGGATATGGGGAGAAAAATTGTGATGATGGAGAAAACAGATGATGATGTCTTATTTGTCTCCATCTTTAATAGCAATACCAGTTTTTCTCTGGATTCCTAGCCTGCTAAGCTGGAGGACAGGGATGGGGAGAAGAATGAAGCCCCCTTAATCCAAGGGGACATAATCAATTACCTGCTACCCCACAAATTTATGGGATTAGATGAAATCCACCCACAAGTTTATGGGATTAGATGAAATCTACTGAGAGATCTGGCAGAAGAGCTCACCAAGCCACTTTTCATGACTTATCAGCAATCCTGGCTAATGAGGCTGGCCCCAGTCAACCAGAGGTTGGCAAATACGATGCCCAAATACAAGATAGGCTGGAAGGAGGATCTGGGGAACTACAGGAGTGTCAACCTGACCTTGATGCTGGGAAGGTCATGGAATAGGTCATCTTAAGTGTCATCACACTGCACTTGCAGCACAACCAGGAGATTGGGCCTAGCCAGCATGGACTTATGAAAGATAGGTCCTGCTTGACCACTCAGTCTCCTGAGGAAGAAGCTGTGGATGCTGTCTACCTGACTTCAGTAAACCCTTTCACACAATTTCCCACAATATTCTCCTGGAAAAGCTGGCAGTCCATGGCTTGGACAGGTGCTCTGTTCACTGGATAAAAACTGCCTGGATGGCCAGGCCCAGAGAGTGGTGGTGAGTGGAGTTACATCCAACTGGTGGCCGGTCATGGGTGGGGTTCCCCAGGGCTCAGTACTGGGGGCACTTCTGTTTAATATCTCTATCAGTGATCTGGACGAGTGGATTGAGTGCACCCTCAGTCACTTTGCAGATGACACGAAGTTGAGCATGAATGTTGATCTGCTGGAGGACAGGAAGGCTCTGCAGAGGGATCTGGACAGGATGGATCAACAGGCCAAGGCCAGTGGTGTGAGGTTCACCAAGGCCAAGTGCTGAATCCTGCCCTTGGGTCACAACAGTCCCAGGCTGGGGGAAGAGTAACTGCAAAGCTGCCAGTGGAAAAGGACCTGGGGGCGCTGGTGACAGCAGCTGAACATGAGCCAGGGTGTGCCCAGGTGGCCAAGAAGGACAATGCCATCCTGGCCTGGATCAGCAATGGTGTGGCCAGCAGGGCCAGGGCAGGGATTGTCCCCCTGTACTGGGCACTGGTGAGGCCACACCTCGAGTGCTGTGTCCAGTTCTGGGCCCCTCACTCCAAGAAAGGCATTGAGGGGCTGGAGTGAGTCCAGAGAAGGTCAGGGGAGCTGGGGAAGGGTCTGGAGCACAAGTGCTGTGAGGAGCAGCTGAGGGAGTTGAGGGTGTTTAGCCTGGAGAAAAGGAGGCTCGGGGTGACCTTATCACTCCCTACAACTGCCTGAAAGGAGGCTGTAGCCAGGTGGGGGTCAGCCCCTTCTTGGAAGTAACAAGCAATTGGACAAGAGGAAACAACTTCAAGTTGCACCAGGGGAGGGTTACGTTGCAAACTAGGAAAAATTTCTCCACCAAAAGGCTTGTCAAGCACTGGACCAGGCTGCCCAGGGAAGTGTTAAAGTCACCACCCCCGAGGTTGTTTAAAAGACAATTTTGATGTCACATTTCATGACATGGTTTAGTGGCGGACTTGGTAGTCCTGGGTTAATGGTTGGACTCAATGATCTGAGGGGTCTTTTCCAACCTAAACAATTCTGTGATTCTATGACATTTTTGATTTCAGAACCATTTGGATTTCTTCAAGAGTCTGAATTTTGCAGAGGAGTATTCCTTTCTTCTGTTTATGGGTGACTCGTGAAAGTAGCCAGCACTGATCCTCCAGTTATCTACATGGTAGGATGACGAGTAGTCACCCCTCAATGCCAACAACATAGAGTAATAGTAATGTACTATTGGAAATGATAACACATGAATTCAGTGAAATAACCATGTCACAACATCAAGCACCTGCACTTAATTGCAGTACATCAGAGTATGGTGCAACACCTCGCTGTAATGACATGCATTTGTTCAGGCATTATATTTTTGGACTAAAACTTTCAGTTTGTCATTTTTAAACTGATTACCCAATCTTCCTGGGCAGGTCTCCTAGAGTGTGTAGTTTTGTCTGTACAATGACTAAGAAAACACTGAATATGAATACTTGGAGATGTGTGGCAGTTGGGTGTGTTTTTGTTTCGTTTTTAATGGTAAAGGAGTGTCAGCCTAATGTTGAAGTTCTAGGAAAACACAAATGGCTATCTCAGATCACCAGTTAATTTCTGCTGAGTACTCTGCTGAAAAAAAAGTCACTTTCTTTATAAAAATGGTGTATCACCTTCACTTATTTTAGTGGTGGTTTTAATGGATTAGTAAGACACATTATTTTAAAATCAGAACTTGTTTCCCAAAACTTACACTTCCCACCCCAGCCTCTGCAAAGAGGAAATTGTAGGGCCTAGTTCAACAGAAGAGCAGCAGAGCAACAAAATGGAACTCAATGTGTTGAGCTGTAAGTGCCATGTGTCCATACAGAAACATGCAGGAAAGCTCTTGAAAGGGGGAAGGAAGGAACTGAGGAACAACCACACCATGCTCTGTTTCCACGATGAACCTCATAATGTGATTTGAGTTAAATCAAGAATTTGCAGGGAGGTATTCACAGTCGTTGTGAGAGCAACTGTTGCATAGATCTTATGTGACTAGCAAATAAATCTAAATAAGATACATGAGAGGTAAGAAGCATGGTCTCTGATTTGGTCTGATTATTTTTCAAGAATATCTGCAGGGTTATGCTTCCTACATAGAAAGAAACAAGCACTAGAATCGAGTTTCTGTTTCTGTATTCAAAAATGGAAACCTTTTCAGGCAGAGCCAGAGGAGTTTATTGTTTCTCTTCCCATTGTCATCCTAACAGTGTCTCTCTTCTGGTGGATTCCTGGTCACCTTCTTCTGTGATCATGCACTGGTTTTCACACCACCTGTTCATACTGGCTGGCAGCAACGCAGCTTGCTCACACACCACCTCAGGAATGTTTTCTATATACACCAAAGCTATTTAGCATCACAGAGCTATGCCATAAAATGTTAGGACTGTGCTAACAGTTTTGACTTTCTGGGAACCCTTACCTGGTTTAAATTAAGATCTCACTGGTGAGTACTTTCAATAGTCTCTAGAAGGAGTTTAAGAAAGGAAGCAATAAGTAAGTTTATGAAAGAGCTGAATGCCGCAGAGCAGCAGGAGACATGACAGTAATCTGTACTGTGATTTATAAAAGAGCAACCATTTAGGGTGTGGTTCGTGCGGTTGGCTTATACAGAAAAAAAAGGCGAATTCCATTATGCAAAATATTCTTTCACTTTGCAGTCAGCATAACTGGAAATACAGCTTGTGGCAGACGAGAGCATTGTCTCAGACTGCATCTTTGCTCTCCCAAGCTGCAGGCAAATCTTTTGCTATTCATTCGTGTTCCATTAGACTCCAATTGCACTAAAGTGCATCTTTTATACATAAGATGTGACTATTTATTTAACTGTTTGTAATTTATTTCCTCATATCAAAGTAGCACCTAGACATTCCAGTGAAAATTTAAACCTCATTGTGCTTCTTACTTTGCAAATAGACCCTGTAATCCCCAAATTTATAACTGAAATAAGCAGGCTACACAGAGAGGAAAAATGAAACTATTTTGGTCAAGGTGATACAGCAAAGATATCTTAGCTGGTTTCTCGATTCAGCCATGCACATAAGTAGCAGCTTTCTGAAATTGAAAACATGATGCCCAATTACAGTTAATTACTGAAAATGGTGGTATTCTCAATATCAGTCACTCTGGTTATCAGACACACAGAACTCTTGTAGTGCTGATAACCCCTTTTGAAACCGTCACTATGTTTCACCCTAGGAGGGGGCTGCATTTTAGCAGTGGATAAAGCATATCTATCACTTATGCATAATTTCTTATACCTTCTCTAACTATTAACTATTTTTAAATTAATGTTAACAGCCCGTGCTCCTTCAAACATGACAGCAGTGTACATAAACTAAGAAATACACGTTCTTTTAACAGCTACGTAGCTTCATTCTTTTGAAGAATCTTTTACAGAGTGCTCTTTAGTCTTCCTGCAAAGCATCTCTCACCCTTCACCTCATTCCTCTTAGTATTTTTAGAAGACAGAGATGTAAACATATTGTCTAAAATGGGAGATTGCAAAGCCAGTTGAAAAGTACAGCTGTTGGGATTCTTGCATATGCTAGTGTAAAATGATTGTAGAGGAACATGGGGCCAGTCAGAATCAAGCAGTGTGACAGCTTCAGATGTTCCAGTCAATTATAAAACAACGTTTATAGAGTTCTGGGATGCTATTGCACTGCAAAACATACTAGTAGATAAGTGCAGCAGGACTTTCAGAACCCTTTATGTCTCGTGTCACAAGAGCCTCAAGATATATTTAGTATAAATTCTTTGTGTTTTGTTAGGAATTTAAAGCAATTTTTAGAATTTTACAGTCTTTTTTTTGGGCTCATTTACACTCCCGAGGTGAAGAGAAAAATTAAATAAGTGCTAGACCCATTCAGTGCAATGCTTATGTGAGTGCTTCTCTTGAGAAGAACATTACAAGAAGTAAAGAGGAAATGCTGTAATCAGCACGCACAGGCTTTGAATGATTTAATACAGAAAGTGAAAATAGAAATACAAATATCTTTCTTCCCAAATATTTCTTGGCTTCTTTAAAAGAAAGTCCAATTTGTGTCTGAACAATATTTCCAATGTAGTTCAAACATTTATATTTTTTTAAAATCACCAAAATATATATTTGTGTTCTGCAGTGCTTTAGAAAAAAAAGTTTCTCTGTCATAGGGTTTGAGGCTTAAGGCCAGCTAGAAAGTGTGGCAGCTGCTCAACAACTATTTGAGGTGAACTGCAGACAAAAGTACTTTTATACATGGAAATTCACTCCTCCCATTTCAAACTAGAAAAGCAGGCAAAATGCCAGGAGTTACAGGCTATGAGCATGTTTTGAAGGGGGAATTCACCTGCCAAATCATGAGCTTTTTGAGCACAGCACGACTTTCTACACCCACTCTTCCTGAATACACTCTGAAACAGCTTCTGCCTGTGTTGTAGCTTGGAAAGATTAGAAACCGTAACCTACTCCCATGATCCGTCCTTGGACTTTTCCCACCAATGTTATTTGAGTGTATTTTGTGTCCTGCATAATAATTTTTTGTGCATACAGAGACTCCTATCACACAGCTACACTACCCACAGCCTTTCTTAACATAAGATTGAAAAGCTTCTGAAACCTCTATGACAGCTTTCTAAACTACCCTGATTTCAGTCCATTCAAAACTGATTTAAGTCCTGATCTAGATGAATCAGCTGATGAATAAAATGGGAAGGCAGACTTCTTGCTATCAATAATTATTTAACCACAAAGTTTAGATCAATGTTACTATTTCATTTCTTATCTGTATTTCCTGGGCTTAGAACTGAATTGTTTCAGTGGAAATGTAGTAGTCTGTCTGCTGGGAATATTATCTGGGTAAAACTTGAGAATGAGACACAAAATATATGAGTGGAAAGCACCAGCTTTTCTTCTTTCTGACAATACATTACACAGGTATTTACACAGGAGTGTAAATACATTACACTACAAAATACCTTTACACAGGAGTAAAGCACTATCCTCATCACCATTAAAAGTAAACCACATTAGCATAACTTCACCTTAGCTTCACTGGTTTCCCAACACTGTTAAGTGCATGAAGAGTGTGTGTGCTTTCCAGTCTTGTAGGGGTGTTTATCAATACATTTTGAATATAAACCCTGTATATTGAACAGAGGTGGGGAAGCCATGTCACTGGCATAAAGCACTACCAAAATCACTCTGTCTTTGTAACTCAAAGCTTTTACAAGTCACCATAGATGCAAATGTGGCCCTCTTCCAAACCAGGAGAAAAACTACAGATAATACTGCAGTGGGGTTTTTTCACTTTTTTAACAATTCTTATCTTGGAATTGAGCACTCTTTTGCTCTTCCTGTAATCTGGAGCAGCTGTTTGTTTTCTCAGTTGTAACTGTCAGCCTCAGTTAGCATGACTACAGAGCTGTACGAAGCAGGGGAGAAGACCTGGAGTACTTCTTTAGAGCAGATTCATTCTATAGACTATGCTTCTGCTTTTATGCCACAGTCAAAGCAACACAAGGCAAAACAAAACAGTGGCCTCTAAGAGATCTCTATGATCATCAAGAAGAGCAACCATGAAAGAAAATCCTTTTGAAACATTTTATTCCAGTGGTATCTTGTTCCATTATAGCTCTAAAAAAAAAAAATAAATAAATTGGCATTCTTTGGAAATGTGCTGAATGTGAGGAAAATGGAACATTTTTCCCCATCTGCTGGAAATACTCTAAAGTAAACAAGGGTGCCAAATACTGGGCAGAAATACTGGAAGTAATTTTTAAAAATAACAGAAAGGCAGACGCCAATGGAGGCCTCTGGTCATCCGCCTAGGCTTAGCATTGGAAAGAAATTACGGTTTGGGAAACTAAATCTACAGATAGCTGCCAGATGGCTAATCATGGTTAGTGAAGAACACAAAAGGCTTTGCTTGATGATCAGGCTTAGCAAAATAACAGATGTCCCAAAAAAATGAAAATTTTACAGATTCTGAAAAGTCTGGAGTCAGAAAATTTATAGAGTCTGGATGACAAATTAAAACCCTTCATTTAAATGCAAGGCCTTGCTTAGATATTGACTGTTGTCTAGGAAAAACAGGCTGCTAGGGAAAGCTTTAACAAACTTGTACCTGAGGGCAATGGTGCAGGGTTTGACTCTACTACTAGTATACAACAACCAACATTAGACTAAGACGACAAAATTATCCAAACTCCTCCTGGTGTTATTAGATAGGCTAAGAAGCATTTCCTATACCTACATTAGACAACACAACGCTTACTATACCTAATATAGTCACCTAATATACCTTAGAAAAGTCAGCAAATACTATCATCAGTAAGAACCCAAAGAAGTGAGCTAGGTAATATAACACATTCATGATAATTAGAGAAATATGTTTGGTTTCACTCTTCACAGAAGAGTGAGTTGTATGCCCATTGTACCAATGTAACCAAAAAACAACAGAAACCCCAGGGGTCCTGGCATAATAAATAGAGAAGATTAGAGGTTGAAACTTGGTTGAGTTTTAAAGAGATCCATAGCTTAAAGCAATTTATTTGAAGCATTATTTGTGTAAGGTAAACAATAGAAGATAAATTTCCTTTTTCTTGAAGTAGCTAAAATTCATACAGTACCCTAAATATCGTTGACAGAGGCACAATGTCCTTTGTATCTCTTCAATAATCTTGTTACTTGTGTTTTCCTCCTTTTCACCTTGACACTTTGTGGCCCTTTTCACATAACTTACTTTGTTGTTATTATCAGTGATTCTTTTTTTAGCACTAGGGTTTGACTCAAATAGGAAGTGGATCCACTGTGCTTCCTTTCCTTTCAAGCTGTGTGTCGGTCAGTCAAGCAGTTAGCATCCTGTCCTTCACCATTACACCGCAGTTTCATTTCATAAAAAATTGACACTAGTATTGTCATTCATGATTCAAAAATAAAGATATGTTTCAAAAATCAACTGTAATTGAAAAGATACACATTGTAAAAAAATGTACCATTAAAGGCTGAAAATGTAGATGACCTCTGTTACTGTGACATTTCTTTACAGTTTGGTTAGATTGCATTTACTCACTTGGATAGCCCATTTTTGGAAAACTGAGGATGAAAACTGACCTTCTAGAGGACAATGAAAAAAAATTTAACTTCACTGACTACAGAATTTCCCTTTACTTCTTCTTCTTTTATACATTAAACTTTTCCAAGGAAACATTGTTTTTCAGTCTCCGTTTGTACATAGACAATGTCACAAAACATTATTTGGGCATTACATTTTTTGTTCACAAAACAGATTAAACTCCCTTGCAGAAAATCAATTCTGTCTGCCAGAGGTGACATCTTTTTGTCTGCATTTCGGACTCATTTACAAAAAAAAAGAAAAGTTCTACAAACAGGCACAAACAGATCAAACTAATTTAACACAGATACACAGCATTGAAAGTATCAAGTCTTATATAGCTTAAGAAGGTTCCTGCTGAAGCAAAGATTCTTTTACCATCAATTCTGTCTGCCAGAGGTGACATCTTTTTGTCTGCATTTCGGACTCATTTACAAAAAAAAAGAAAAGTTCTACAAACAGGCACAAACAGATCAAACTAATTTAACACAGATACACAGCATTGAAAGTATCAAGTCTTATATAGCTTAAGAAGGTTCCTGCTGAAGCAAAGGTTCTTTTACCTAATACAGGCTTTATGTATCCTAGAAAACTTTTCCTCCTCAGTTAACTGTAACAACATACAAAAGGGAAAAAAACAGTACCATTGTATCTTGAAATAACTTTACTTTTGTACCAACATTTTATAAAGTTTCTGAATACTTCAAGGTACTTTCACAATGATCCTATTTTCCTGTAAGTAACTCAAAATGTCTTGCCTATTTTAACTAAAAGTTGGTATTTTTTTCTTATTAATTTCTGAGTACCAACTTGTCTTAAGAGCACAGTGACAGATTTACTTCCATTCTTTTGTAAGTCTGAATTTCATCCTCCTTAGTTATTTTAGAAGGCAATACTAACATCACTCTAAGTATGGGTTATAACCTCTAAAATCTTTTAATTTGTGTATTAAGTCAAATTTGAAGTTAGAGATGAAATAAGATAACTCTTTCAAAAATTCATTCTCTCGAGTATTTTCTTGAAAATCTTTGCTCATTCGTGGTACTGATACCTTAGGTTCCATATAAACAAGAGGGATTAGCAGAGGGCAGCTGAATCTTGCAGAATTCAACAAGGGAGTCCAGTCAAGCTGTTACTGAACTCAACAGCAAGCACCCATTTATTTAAATAAAATCAGGATTAATATAAAACCATACTTGTGTTTAACTTTCTAATAAGGGCTGAAGATTTAATTCATCAGAGGACATCCTTACCCCACAGTCAGTAATCAAACGCTCATTAGCTTTGCTGGTCTAGATTTTCATCAGTAAGTTTCACTTCACAGTTCAGGAACCAAATGTTAGCCCTTAATATGAGGAAAATCTAGCTGTGATTCTTCAGCATAATCACACTACCAAGATAACATCACATTACTACATGAGAACACTGAAAACATACTGGTCATGTTGACCCTGACCATTTTGAGAGGGGAAAAGCAAAAACAAGGAATTCTAAACCACGACCTGAAAAGTTTCTACTTAGATATTTTTTTCAGCAAATATTGGAATATTATGTTAGCTTACATTCCTTTTCTCAAGTGTAATTGAATAATGAACAGGCAAAAAGTTGTTTCTTGAGCTGGCTGGAAAAACACCTTCTTACAGCATTGCATATGGTCACAAATGATATTAAAAAAAGTATGTCAGTTACCACTTTAGAGCATCAAGTTTACAGTGTGTGAGCCAATAAACCTAATCCTGATCTGGATCCAGCTTTGAATAATTAACTTCTTCCTGTCTGCAAAAATCCCCCTACAGAATCAGCTGGATATAATTTAAGACTTCACATTTTTAAACAATTGTTACATTCACTCCAGACACGGCTGAATTCAATCATCTGTAAAAGGGACTTCTTACCCACAGAAATGAAACCGAACTTTCTGTCTTCAACTCAGACTTTTTTTCTTAAGGCTGAGGACAAAGAATTGCTGCTTACAGAGAAAAGAATTGTGTGAACACAGATAATAGTTTCCTCTCATCCCTCAGATACAAGGGTCAGCAATTTGTCAAGGATTGTATGTCAGATTGTGTTTTTCTTTTCTAACTCAGTGGCTGGACTTGCTGGAAGGAACTCAGTAGGAGCCAGGAACTGCTGCTTCCCAGGGGACAAGATCCCACCACCATACCATCAATAGCTCATCTGTATGTGAGGTACTAGTTTCACATAATCACAGAATCATTTAGGTTGGAAAATATCTCTAAGATCATCAAGTCCAATCGTTGACCGATAACCACTAAGTGTCACAAGCACTACATGCCACTTCCAGTAATTTCTTGAACACCTCCAGGGATGGCGACTCCACCATCTCCCTGAGCAGTAATTCCAATATTTAACAACTTCTTCCACGAAAAACTTCCTCCTGATGTACAATCTGAACCAACCTTAGTACAGCTTGAGGCCATGTCTTCTCATCCTGTCACTGGCTGCTTGGGAGAAGGGGCTGACCCCCACCTGGCCATAATCTCCTTCCAGGAAGTTGTAGAGAGTGGTAAAGTCACCCCTGAGCCTCCTTTTCTCCAGGCCAAACACCCCCAGCTCCCTCCACTGCTCCTCATAGCACTTGTGCTCCAGACCCTTCCCCAGCTCCCCTGACCTTCTCTGGATTCCCTCCAGCACCTCAATGTCTTTCTTGCAGTGAGGGACCCAAAACTGTACACTGCACTCAAGGTGTGGCCTCACCAGTGCTGAGTACAGCCACCATAAATTCCTAACTCAAGCACTGAGAATAGCACCTTGTTATTCACAGCTTCCTTTTCTTCCCTGTCTGTACTTGCTCCTAGTACTTCCGTCAGTAGCAGGATTCCCCCTGATCCCAGGCTGTGATACCAATCTACCTAATCAAATTTGCCTCTGGATGGTGAGACATGCCCTGGACAACACTAAATAAGTCCAGATGCAAAAGTCAGGGAAAGGAAATGTAGTGGAACAAGAAGATTTAAAGAAGACAAGGCAGGAGAAGGACAGCCCAACACTTGAAACACTGCAGATCAGACAGACAGCAACTACCAGGTCATCCCTTAGAACACCAAGTATTCTACAAAACCCTGAGCTGCCAACAATTTGCAAAGCAACTTTAGACCATCGCTTACACAACATTTGAAAAGGTTTCCCAGAACTAGGAGGGGTAACACAAAGGCACTATAGGGCAGGGTTTTTCAAAACGAGATATGGAATACATCTTTACACTAATCATGGAATCCCTCCAAAGGAGATGGTTGGTTATTGTGAATTTATTGATGTATTTCCAGGCATTAATGGTCACCTAAGTCTGTATAAAGTAGGTATATTATCAGTGATGCACAATTAAACTTGTAACAAGGTATGCATAAATGTAACATTAAAAAAATTTAAGAAGACATGTTGAATACCTTCCAGTAATCCTGTAAATAGTAAATGCATTGGACAGTATATGGGCTAATAGCCCGATCTTTAGTGATAAGTTATTGATTACCATAGAATTGTAAAATAATTTAGTAAATAATTTAGAAAGCAAGTTCTGCAGCCACTGTGGTTCTACCTTTCTCTCAAAGCTCCTATTATCCACTATCATCTTATGGGGCAACAGTGCACTCAACACATCCAAAGATGAGATGACCCAACTCCACACTAGCGTTTTTCAAAAATTTAGTTTAAAAGAACCTACATATATTCTCTGTACCTACATGTTACATGTTGACATGCATGTAATTTACAGTATGACGCTGACAATAAGAAGCTACCATGAGCATTATCTTAGAAATCACATCCAGTGCATTAGAAGTAATCTGTTAATGATTCCTTTTGAATCAAGCTTATCAGGAAATAATGAGTGATATGTGAATTTATAAGCATTTCTGAAATACATTTATTCACATTGTCAAGTTCTGCACACAAATTATCAGGATAGTAAAAATTTTAATTCCTCTTCTGATTGGCAAATAAAATATTCTTTTAGTTGATACTGACTGTCACAGAGTCATATAATAAAATTCAAGTAACATGTAATGAACTATAACTTTGGAGAAAATACTAGCAAGTAGCTAAAGGATCTATTCAGAAAAGGCACTGAAATATGAACAGTTTGTATCTGTCAGGATACACTGATGATGATGTGACTTTAACCTGATCTTGAGAATGTAGATCTCTCAAGAAGATTCTCCCATTGCTTAACTAACTATAGACAAAATATATTTAAGTCAACCTTTACAGAATGAATGAGAAGTGCCTCCAATTACAGAAGAAAGGAAGCGCAAAAAAAAGGAGGCAGTGAAAAAGAAATGAGTAGACAAGATAAAGTAAAGAATGAGGGAAGACTAGTCCATGTTTACGCAAAGTTTGGTGTGTATGCTACATTTCTTACAACTGAAGTTTGTCTGCCATTTTCTTTTATCTTTTAGGATCTCCAATTCTGAAGAAGGTCTACATTTTTTCCAAACTTTTATACACCAGCAAGACAATGTGCTCCTACTTCTGTCTGGGAAATATCAGTGAAAGAACAAAACAAAAAAGAAATCACAGAACATATCAAGCTCTATTCTTGGAAGTTAAAGTTTGATTACAAATATTCATATCAAAATTTCAAGTAACAATGACAATTTTCACATTGGAGCCTTGGCTCTAAAAAGAATGCTTCAAAGATCAGTGAAGGAGACGCTCTCAGGCTAGGCGTCATATGTCTCTGGCTTATCTCTTAAAGCAAGCTTTCAGTGCTATGGAGGAGTTTCAATACTGACAAATTGGGCTTGATTATACACGACCACCATCATTTTTGCTTGCTAAATTCTGACTGCAAAGCACTTGTTATGCCATGTTTGTGAGACAAGAGGAAAAGGAACTCTGTCATTTCAGATTTTTGGCAGAATTTGATTTGTTATATAGCTGAGTGATAGTATAAATTGAGCACAAAAATATTTTTAGCCAATTAACCTTCTCCTAACTCTTAAAAGGAATTATTTTGACAGACTGATGCTGAACAAGTTGTAAATACAACAGGTAATGCTAAGGGAGCAGAAACGAACACGAAAATACATGAATGTAATTTTGGCAATGGCAAAGGACAAAAAAAGCAAAAGGATATAAAAGAAAGGATGAACTCTTAACAAATGGTAAAGAATGGTAAATAAATGGTAGGGTAGCAGAATTTGAAAAAGAGAAGATAGATCAGTGATATCAGAAATGTAAAGTACAAAGTAGATCCTCAAAGGCAGTGAAACATATGGTGCAAAAATCCTTACCTGTATCTTTGTACCATATATGAGGTTGCCACATGAATTAGCTAATACAAATCATTACTGTTTCTTTGATTTTTTTAGTGAATGCATTAGTTTCCTAGGTACTTCTTCACTTCAGACATAAATTATTTAGTCTTGTAGCTGATGAAAGCTATACTATAAATATATATACATATATACATATATATATAGAGAGAGTATGTCTCAGCAATTAGAAATTACTTTCAAAAGCCAATATTCTCCTTTGTTCTCTTTTGTTCTGTTGTTTACTTTATGCTCTATACAATTTCATGTAAATATTCCTACATTTCTTTCTGCATCTCTTAGTTACATGTTTATACACAAATATACCTGGCATGTTGAATTCTGTCACTGGTTTTTCAATTCTTATTCTGACGTCTTCATTCCTTCATTATACAAAGTTGTTACTCTTTCTCACAAAAGCACTCATTTTGATGATATTATCAGTAAAGTGCTCAGGACTGAATATATTTTACCATGTATATCTTTAATTGCTCTCAATAACATTAGCCAATTTAACTATAAGGCAGCAGTCAGTGAGGGGTTATCTAATACAAACTTAGTTTCAGTTTTAATGATGAGAATATACTTCCCTGTGAATTCCACAGTCTTTACTTGTAGCAACAGGCTCCAGCCTCTTGTGTTTTTTAACAGTTCAAGCAGGAAACTTGAAGCACAATGCTGTCAAGACCTCTTTTTAAAAAGTGTCACTTTAAGAAAATTATCTATCTATCACTGGTGATAGCTCTCTTCCTGGCAATCAAGTGGTATCTCACTGTATTGATTTCAGTGTTATAGTGTAGGACTCTAGGTATAACACGGAAAAATACAAAAAGGATTTGTCAGTAGTTTGCCTGTAGCGTATTTCCCCTCTGTAAGCTCCATATACACAGTTTCTTCAATATGTCTCTACCGTCCTTTACTGAGAAGTCACAAGCCGTAGCATCAGAAAGCCAACATATCTAACAACAGCTTAACTCATACACACTCTTTGTGTTTACAGTCATACCACTACTTAAGACCAGCCCTCACACAGACAAGTTTTAGCCTCAGTCTGGAGAGGCTAAGGCTAAATGGAGCAACCACAGTGTGTTGTACAGAGTCAGGCATGCCTGTGCTGCACGCCTGCTGCACTCTGCAGTTGAGGACCAAGAACATGAGCTCCATTTCTGATTCCGCACCTTGTACACCAGTCATCATACAACCTGAAAAGGCATGTCCATGGTGCTGTTCTGATCAAACGCAACCTTGTTACAGCCTGCCCAAAACTCAAGGGAAGGCCTGGATAACCATGAACTGTGCTAATTTGCCTGAATAGAACTGTTCCCTCGCTCCCTGGAAAGGAGGGAAGTGCCACCCATGTGTTTTTTAAGAGGTCAGTATCAGAAAGGAATCCACAATTACATCGATATAAGACAGACTGGCTTCCCATAACAGAGCAGACTGAACCACAGCCTTGGTTTCAGAATGCCTTTTTTTATTGCTAGCATGCCTTTTGTCAGCCCAAATAATTAGGCCCAGCTCAGCTGTTCTTCACACATGACTTTATTTTGTGCAAATAGCTCATTATTTTGGCAAAAGAGTACTGACTTACACTTTCTGGCATATTTTTTATTGGCTATACTGCTCATGAAAGTCTTTGAGGCCAAGTAGGAAACGTAATTCCAGTCAATCTGAGAGGTCATCTTCTTTTTAATCATCTTCTGCTACTCCTAGTTGGGTCTTCTTACCCACTGTCCAAGAGTTCTGCCTTAAGGACACATCCACATTCTGGTCTGTGTGTGCAGAATTACTCCAAAGGCATTTTAGCTCCAGCAGCTGCCAAAAGCGTACTAAATTCATGGGCAGCTCTCCCATGTGGCGTAAGAGACTGCAGCACAACACCCTCACCTCACCTTAGCTCTGAACCAGCATTTCTCCGCAGTGAACTGTATTGCTCATTCTGACTTAACCATTTTCCATGTTTGATCAATTTAATCCTTTACAGTATTTTTATCTTCACGGAAATTTCATATTTGTTTTCTTTTTTCTGATCTCATTTTTGGTCTTGTTCCTCCAGTGAAGACCAGACCGCTTTTTTCTGATTATCATACCCACCATCTTTTCATAAAAAACACCCCCTAGAAACATGTTCCATCAGTCAAAGCTTCCAGTCTAGGTCTAAAATGTCATTAGCTCTGTGATTTCCACCACAGAAAAACAAGCAGATTGCTAGGTTCCACACTGCTCCCTTAGATGTACCATTAATTTAAAGTGGGCTATAATCAATCTCCCTTCTATTCTATATGCCCTGCTGCAGCTTTATGGTGTTACCACTCCTGTTCTTGAGAATCAGAACAAAAGAACTAGGTCAAGCCCTCTTCAGCAACCCAAAGCTTTCCTATCAAGTACATCACATGTGGAGGAGTCAGCTATCCCCATTCCTAACTTCTTCCAATGATCACAAGATTCTCCTGAAGTTCTGAAGTCCCGATGAAGCTCTACAGATCCTGGCTGAATTTTGCAAGATCTCGTCCAGAGTCTCAGATTTTATGCCCTTTCACAGGGCATAGCAATGCTAAAGAATGAGGTCAGTCCTGTTGCCATATGCATCATTGTAAAGAGATGCCATCACGCATCCAATCGTACATATAAGGTTGCCATTATGGCTGCTGGTGGCTCAGTGAATTTTACTCGTTTGTCACACAAATTGCAAACATCTACTTGCTCTCAAAAAAAAGCAATACGCTCCCATCTCCCTCAAAAGGAAGTAATGAATTTTTTGCTGCCACTGAGCTACTCATGTTTGGTAAGTCATAAGGCTGTGAAGTGACACAACTGTCACTAAATCATTCCAACAGTTACATTAGCCATTTTTTTCCTTGCTGCTGTCTCCTCCCTACCTCTTCAGAGGACTTCACCATGACTTCATGACCTACAAGACTATGGCTTCAACACAACAGTCTGCTACTGTTCTGACCACTCAGGCCAAAGGACTAGCCCTCTCCACTCTCAGGGGAAAAAATAGAGTGATTCTTCTTCATGTTAAAGAATGTCAGACGTTGGAGATCCTGAGTTCAAGCTCAGGAGAAGAGATACAAGCTGAGATAATATCATCACTTTGGCAAGAGGCTCAGATGTTTCACTGAACCTCTCAGGCAAATAGTTCTATAAAGTGATTCAGCCATCTCACAGAAAATATCTTGGCATGGGTCCAAACATTGCCATTAAAGGGTGTTGTTGTTCAGCTTCTCCCTTACTTTGAGAATCTTTCCCAACATCCCTGTTCTGAGAGTGACTCATTACCAAAAAAAACCCCACATGCAGTCAGTGAGGAATCTTTTCACATCCCTGATGCATCTCTAGGATGCTCCATGTCCTTATACAAAGATAATAATACATTCCAGAAAGATCTTTTCCTCTCTGTGGCTCATATATTGTAAGATTCAGTGGATTTTGCACAGACTGCAAACTTTGTCACAACTTGTTACAAAACTCCTGAAAATATCCATACAGAGTGGTACAAGTTTGTTCCTCAGCAATCTCTAACAGCTTCTCCAAAAATATCTCTGCTCCCATAGTTGAACAGCTATCAATCTTTGCCAACATGTATTTCAAGTGTCACTGCCCATCTCTACACTCCCAATTTCTTTATTCCGGGGACTGAGAAAGCAGAGGATGTGAGGGTATTCTTTACCTACTTATATCCTAACTGTGGATGACGGGAGCTTGGAAATATCCTAGATAGCCCTGATCTGAGCACGGTGTTGGAATACAAATTGCAATGTAAATAAGCAGATGGAAACCGATATCAAAGACCTTCTAATTCCAGACAATTAACTTTCTTTTATTCTTGCCTCATATAGGGAATATATGACCAAATATTTCATTAAATATATAAAATAAATATTTCATCTAATGCTTTATTCAATGTGCAGATTAAAATGCTAGCTGGCAGGAACATTTTTAAAATGTGGTCAGAATTTTTCATTTCTCTCAGTATTTGAAAGTTTAAATAAGTGGTGTTTATATTACCTATATTCCAGCACTATACTGCTGATACAGTACAGTACAAAGCCATATAACACATCTCAGTAGGGAAGACTATAAAGCAGTAAATCAAACTAAAGAGTCTTTCCAGGAAATCATCCATGTGCAGAAAAGGCACTTCACAACATGCTTGAACAGCTTAATTCTCTTCCTTACCAGGGATCCCAAATGTCCTGATTCTATCCAGTGGCAGTCATAATGCTATTAACTTTTTACCTGTTTGCACCAGAAACTGGCTGGTGTCTAAGAACAATCAGATTTTTGGCAACTAAATTGTTAATGAATAAATTATATTTTGTGCCAATACGGAAAAATTAAGTACCGTTGCAAATAAATTATTTTGTTTTTCTATACAACTTCAGATATGTGTAAATAGTTTTACACTGAGTCCATAAATAGTCTGTGAAATACACGATCTCTTGCTTATTTGAAGAGTTACAATGCATTTCATATGTAAGTGGAGCCTGTCACAGGACTGGTTTTGATGGGAGGTGGGGGGTTGTTCTACAAGTTCTGGCAATATACCAGGAATTGCTCCAGGCTATAGGATTTCAGAATAAGAATGTCCTAAGAGGCTTTCTGTTGGCTGGGGGAGGGAGGAGAGTGGAGAGTCTGCTTCTGGAATGTCTATTTAGCAGCAGAACTTGAGTGATCTTACAAGAGACAGAAAACATGCTAAAATGAGAAAAAACATTATTTGTTTGATCCTTCTAGTTAGAGCCTGGTTCCATTTAAAGTTTTATTGCCAAACACCAGTTTTTTGAGGGGGCTGAAGCAGGTATATCCATATAGACTGAAATCTACCAATCATACATCAAACTGTACTTGTATTTGTACAGTCTCAAACTGTAACCCGGAATCAATGTAAACACAAACACACTAACCATAATCTGGTGAGAAAGCAAAGGTGACAAACTGTAATGCTTTTATCATACTGAAAAAACTGTGACACTTATTCCCCAGATGTCATTTGTCCTGATACATTAAGAAGGGTTTAAACACCAAAAGTCCTGTAGGAGAAAATGGAAAGGACTGAGTCTATTGAGTGTAGAGACCACCAGTGGGAGAAAACAGCAGCATCTACAGCATCTAAGGTTACTAGACAGCACCAGCTGTGAGCAGGGACATAAAGTAATAAATTTAATCTGCAGGCTAGATAAATACCTACCAGAAATTATGTAAATACAGACAATTTTGTTGTTAGGAGAGCAGAGCAACTAAATGACCATTTAAGTGTCCATCCAGCTTTACTCTGTTGCATAGAAAAAATACAGTATTGTCAGAGTTAACAACATTTCTGTTGGGTATTAAGCCATCTGAGATAGTACAGCAAGCATAATCAGAGACTGCTACTAAATAAATGAGAAAGTGACCTTCCACTTATCTTCTTCCGAAGTTCTAAATCTTATTAGCAGCTCATGCCAGTGCCTGAAACACGATATTGAACTAGATGTCTTTTTTATCTAGCCAATCTGCCCATTCCTCTAAAGATGTAACTAAAAGTGTAACATACCTCATATCCTACTTGAGCCCAAAGATAATTTAAGAAGGGCCAACAGCCTAAAGCATATGACAGGAAGAAACTTGGGCATCAGTGATGTCTGATACTTTCCTCACGAGGAACAACCTCCTTTGACACTCTCAACACCAAGTTTGTGGCATGGCACTGAAATGTGTTCTTTCTTACTCATGAACTGAAAAAAAAAAATAAATCTGGAATGAAGAAGGCATCTTGGAGCACATGACTCTGATTTACAAAAGTAATTGTTCAGTTATTGAATGAAGAGATGTCCAAGGATAAACTGGATCATTATCATCTCAACGACCTATATTAAGGACCATTCCGTAGCAACCTAGCCTTCCACAAACACCTTTTCCAGGGACTGGAATCCTGACTGATTTTCAGGGACTGAAACATCGAGACTGCTTTGGATCACAGCGCTTTGCTCACACCGCAGCTGTTGACAAGAGCATTCTCCAGCCGCCCGTGCTCCCAAGGGAGTCTTGCGAAACGCCGGGAAGGCCGCTGGCTCCTCAGGCCTGATCAGGACAACACCCCCGCCGCGCCGCCCGCGCAGGCCCGGCCGGGCAAGGGCCCGGAGAAGCTTCCAGAGGCCTGGCCGCCGGCAGCCCGGGTAGGATCCGGCTCTCCTCAATCGGGCGTCCCGCGGCTGCCGCCCAGAGCTAAAACACACCTCGATGAAGAGCCCTGCGGGGGGTGCCGGGCACTGCTGACTGACAGACGGAGCGATGAGGGGGAGGGGCACCGCCTCCCTCAGCGCCCCCCGCCGCCGCTCCCGCCCCGCGCGCGCCCCCCGCGCCCCCGGGATCCTGGCACCGGCCGCCGCGTTACGGGACGGCGGCGCGATGGCGCGAGGCGGCGGTGCCGCTATTTAGGGACAGCGGCCGCGGGGCGCAGGCGGCGGCGCCGGGTAAGGGTCGGGGGGTGCGGCTGTGCGTGGGGCTCCCCTTCACCTCCCCAGCGACCTCTCCCTGAGGGGCGTCCGCCGGCGGGGCCGTGCTGGGCCGTCCTTTCCCTCCGGGCCGCACGCCGCGGGCGGGGACACCGGGACGTTCGTCCAGGGCTGACCGGGAGACGGGGCGGGCGGGTGGATGGCAGCCTTGCGCCACTCGGTTCCGGGGCCGATCGCCAGGCGTGCCCCGCGGCGGTGTCTCGTCTCGTCCAGCCTCGACTCGCAGGCGCCGAGCTGCCCGGCGGTGACGCTCAGAGCGCAACATGGCCTCGCCCGGGGCCGCTCGCCGCGGGGCCTGGGGGTGCCGGGCCTCTCCGCGGGGCCTCTCCGCGGTGCCCCTCCGCGGTGCCCCATCCGCAGCTCTGTCCCCGGCGTGGCGCGGAGGGTCAGGCTGAAGGTTGTCTGCGCTCTTCCCCATAGCGGTGGTGGTTAGTGCCGGCCGTCTGAGTTGGCAGAGGTGTCGCGACCCTCGCGGGACTCGGTCTTTCGGGCTTTTTCGACTGTCAGATAAGCGTGGCTGTGCCACCGGAAGGCATTTCCCTGAGGAAGAGTTTTGCGTTTTGTTGCCGTCACGACAAATGGTTTGCTCTTGTTGCCTGTAGATTAGAAGGTAGCAAACTGCTGCTCTGAAAGATACACACATTTCGTCTTATTACTGGTCCAAGTACTGGAGAGAATTCCCTGAGGAATTAGGGAGGAGCGGGTACAGTGGCCGTCTGGTAACTTCCAGTGTGCTTCTGAGCTCCAGTCATCCCTGTAGTGGGGTTCTGATGCTTTCCCTAAAAAAAATCGGCATCATTATTTTAATCTCTCAGATGATGAAACTGAGGCACAAAGGAAAGCAGTCTGCCAAGTGTGTTGGCAGGATTGAGGGAAATAATTCCCAGTCTCAGTTTTCATCCTTGTTTTAGGCTGACTAGGGGTTTGCCAGCTGTGGCTGCTTGTTACTACTGAGGCATTTTGAAGGAGAAACCTGGTAGTAGAACTATGTTGGATTATAGTTCTGTCATTAGTGATCTGTCCCCTACAGAGGGGTGGAGGGGGCAAGGGAGTCCACAACCTGAAAAGGCTGGATACTATTGGGAGTTTAGGTCTGTTTTCTTTCACTCTCTTTTCTATAAAAATATAACTTTATACTTCCTATATGCTGTTACTTTCAGAGGAATAATTATGTAAAATATACTGTTGAAAGCCTGTAACTTCTGAACTTAACAGATTTTTTTTATCTGTATGTTGGTGTAGCACAATAAGCATGTTGGTGTAGCACAATAAGTAAGTGTGGATGATGAAAATTTGATGTTACTTCCTAGAAGTTGAGCATTCAAAGTAATTATTTGGATCTTGTTTATATGTCTAGAAATGTGCTTCAAGTAAAGTGAATAGATAAATATTTTTGGCTGAGGGGAAAGATACATGCACATCTATAAGTGAGTACACAAAATGGAGATACACTGTTTCCCATGCTGCTTATCTGGAGGATTAGCACTAGCACAATTATATGAAATTAAATAAACTTTTTGGCTATTTTTTTTCATTAGTTATTCTTGTATTAGCAACAGCTGTCTAGATTAGAGAAGCAGCACTGCTTGTGGTCAGTCTGGAAGGTTTGACTGCAAAATGAGAACATGAAATGCTAAGACATTACTTTGTATAAATTAATTTTGTTTTTGGACTAAAGCTACTTGCTAGCTGTAAGAAAATTCTGAAGTATTTCAGAGAAAGTGGTTTATGGTTTTAAGAAGGAACCAGAAAGACCTCAATTATTGCAAACATATTTGGTGCCTCTAATTAGATATTTCAGTAATTTTAAACTGTGTACCTTTTTTGGTTTCGTTTTTTTCTCTATATTTTTTATTCAGAGGGCTCTACTAAAACACCAGGGATAAGCCTTCTTCTAGAGGCAGAGGAATAAGTAATGTAGAGACTTGTTTAGATGGTGAAAGGAGTAGAGATGTCATTTGTATGTAGTGATTTTAAATACAAAAATGTATTTCAGAATTTTCTGTTCATATAATGTTATGTAGTATTTTCAAGTGCTTCTCTTAGATGTGTCTGATGTTTTTTGAGTCTCATAAATATTGCCAATAAAGAAATAAGCTTGGAAGAAGGAAGGAAGCTTGCAGATGAAATATGCTTAATTAGAAAGTAGTTACTGTTTGAGTAATCAAAATTCCTTGAGGATAGCTCCAGCTTTTAGATGGCTTTAAGTACAGTCTGGCTTGTTATAAAACCTCAAGCAGCAGCTGCTTTGTGAAGCATCCCTGGTTCTGTCTGCCTGAGCTATGTGGATTCCTAGTGAGAGATTACCACTTGAAGCTGTAAACATAGCTCTTAATTTTTTTGAGGAATTTCTGGAAATCCATTTTCCAGCAACCTTTGGTCTCTTGTGATTGATGTGATGATGAGCCTTAATAGACTGAACACTTTCCTGTGGTGGTTGTGGTGTTATCTACACTTCCTGACTTGCAAGCTGGCTTTGCTGGCAAGTACACGTTATTTTAGCTATAGTTTTTTAAACTGACATTGTGATTTGCAGATCACTTGGACAGGAATTGCCAATTCTCTGAAATGGAGAGATAACTCATTATATGACGTATGCCTGTGTTCATTTTGGGGTTGATCTCATGATTTATGAAATGAGATTAATTTATAAGATTTCTCTCTTGCTCAGAGTAAGTAGTGATACCTGTTTTGCATCAAAGCCTAATACTTTGTCACAAACTGTTAGTCACAGGTGAATCTTAAAACTCAACACTGTTGCTACTTTGTGCATATAAGGTTTGCTTTTAGGGTTGTTGTTACCTTTTCATAGGACACTGCATGAAGCATCAATTTACAGGTTAGGCATAAAGGCTTAGTGCTTTCCTTTCAAAATGGCTGCAGGATATGAAGAATAATGGAAGTCCCATGGAGATTAAATGGGATGATATCATGGCATATGAGTTTTATAAGTATGTCTTTATGGAAATAATCAGAGCATTTTAATAGTTTTTTTACTCTTTGAGGTAATTTATTTTCTGTGAGTTAAGGACTGTCACCAGCAGCATTCTAAATTGACCATGTTGATTTTACTCAGTAGTATTTTGATCTTTTGCTGCTAAACTATGAGAATAACCTGACAAACTTCTGAAGTCAGCTTCTTTCTCTGTCTCCTTTGCTTCTTCACTTAGTGATCCACAACAACTGCATAGTATAGATAAAAGTGTTGCTTTAGCTCTCTGGTTTTGTTTGGTTTTAATAAAAAGCATCTGAACTGACTAGCTGCTTCAGTGTTAGTTCAGCATCAGGTTCAGCTTTCACCTTAGATACTTAATACACTGTACCATATGTAAAACGTAAAACTTCGGTTGAGATGTGCATAGTGACTGAAAGAAATTACTGAGTTTTCTGTTGTCTAGACTAACAGCTTAGTCTGATTTAAAATGGTTAATGGTGAACAATTAGTGTTTAGCATTTCTGTTGAATGATGGCACTATCTTTTAAAGTTTGGTGTAGCTTATATGCAGGGTTTCTGCACTGTCTTCACCTGAGCCTTTTTAAACACTCAGATAAGAAAATGCTAGTTTGCATAGAAGTACCTTCCTCATTCTAATATGAAGTATGGCTCGTTTTTTAATTTCAAGTCCCACCATTTTTTTCTTTTAATTTCTTTTATGGCTTTCATGTATGCAAGATGGATGGAAGTGTCTACTGTAACTCTGGATCTTTCCTCTAGAAGTAAATTTCAGTTAAGAATCAGTCTTGTATAAGCCAGAGACACTAATGTTTTTTAAAATAGCACACATTAGAAGGGATTGTAATAGTCCCTTTGTGGATTTGGAGGTGTGTAGCTTCAATCTTCTTCTGCTTTGATCAGCAGGGGATGGGGGTAAGTAAAATACATCAGAACAGCCTAAAGCAGATACATGCTGAATTGTGGCATGGTTTTGACACTATAGTTTCAACTGCTTGGTTCCCATACTGTGGATGGGTGGGCTTCCCACTTAACTCTCCTTTGCAGGTGATGAAGCATGAAGCTCTGTTCTCTTGCCTTTCAGGAGCCTGCTGCAGTGGAATCAAGTAGTATGATTAGTGGAGGGCTTCACTGCTCCCTCAAAACAGTTGCTAAGCTTTCCAAAGGGCAAAGTAGTAGAGATTTGGACTTCAGTCTCTTATGTGTGAATGAATCTGCTCCAAACAACTGAAATGTTGTTCAAAAGTCTGGAAGACAGTTGAATATAGAAGTGGCATTTATTTGTAAAGATAATAATTTAATTTTAATTTCCAGTGGAAAAAATCATACTTTAGGACAAAATATGTGATAATTATATATTATTGTTTACTTCTGTTAAGCTGGTTATTGCTTTTTATTTGTTTATTGTTTCAGTTGCTTTGCAGTATTTTTTTTACTAACCTGAACCATACTTAATAACTGCCAATGTGAAAATCAGTGAATAGTTTTGCGGAAATATTGTTTGACTTTAATAAATAATGACCCAAAAGAAAACCAGTAACTTTGTAATGATGTAATAGTTAGCTTAGGTACACTCCTGTTATTCTAAGGTGGCATGAATCATGATAGCAAATGGAAGAGCAATTGAACAACATTTTAAAAACTTTCCTTTTTACACTTTTACATCTGTTTCATTCTTTCCCCTTCAGTGTGAAAGGTGCTTATGCTGTTGTTTTGCAGCTTTTGGCAAATAGCAGTGAAGTGGAGCTCCTGCTTCTTTCCACCTAGCTTGTAGTTGCCCACAGGCTTCTGATGAATTTCAGATTTTCTACAACTCAAATTGTTCTGACTAAATAAATTTTAAATGGATCTTGCTTGAAATAACAGATCCTAAGGTCTGTCTGTAGTAGAGCTCAATAGGCTTTGGTTAACAAGCAATATTCTGGTAAGTGTTGATGCCTTAGGTTTTAGCTTTTACAGTTTGCAAATTCTGTATTCTCTGTATTCCTAGTGTGTAACTTTGAACTGTCTTGCAGCCTGTCAGCTGCTATTCTCTCATGCTAAGTTAGACATAACAAAGCCTCTCCGGGCTTGCTCTTCAAGGACACTCAGACCATCCTAGGCCCAAAATGTGTAAACCAGCATCTTGAGAAGGGGGGCAAGTTGGGGGGGCGGTTACCTTGTTAGCTAAAGTTTAATTGGTGAATTTATGCTGATATGCAAATGGACCAAACCCATAACAGTGGGAAGAACTCGTGACTCGTCGTCCATCTTGGGGTCCGTTCTGGAAATAGCCTCTGGCTCCCCAGGGTGTACCCTTGAAGGCCTTTCAAATAAATATCACCTTTATTCCCTTACCCTGTCTAGTCTCTGTTTCCAGGTTGGCCTTTTTAGGCATCAGTGTTAGCGTAAGTTAAGTCATTAAAGTAGATCCCTATGTCTTGGTTTTATTTAGTGATTTAAAGTAAAAGAGAATGCTCTTTATAATTTGGTTGTATTCACCATGCAAATTTTTTTTTTAAATTATAAAAATCTGTGAAACTAGTTGGGATTTTAAAAATGCAGAAATTAATGTGTGGGTAGAAGCCTTATATTTCAGATACTGGACACTATATCCAAAATAAGCAAAAATCAATTGATACAGTTATTTTACTGTACCCTTCTAATAAATATCCAAATACACATTGCATTTAAAGCAATAATGCTTCTTACATCCAGCCCAGGGAGAATGTTTGAGTAGAACATAAAAAAATTAATAGCTTTTTGATTGTCAGTGCCACGTAGCTATGGTCTGATGATAAATGACTTGTTATTTAGTCAAGAAACAAACCAACAAACTTCCAGTGACAAACAAATGTTTGTTAATATGTTTGTCAGGTCTTTCAATCAGCCATGTTTCTACTATAAAGTTTCTGTACAGGAAGTTTTGGTGGGCTTTGAGTAATGAACTCACAAGTATAGATGCAAATAAAGATACTGCTGGGTGATTCTGATAGCTTTTATTTTAGTTCTAACTGAAAGACATCTAGGTTGGTGAACCCTACAAGGACTCTGCTATAAATATTTGATACCTGCTTTCATTTAGTTGTTGTTCCTGTGAATAGAGATTTTCTTTACATTACGCTGTTTATCTTGATTTGTAAAGAAAAATGGCTTAGTTGTGTTGATGTGTAAGGAATGAGGTTCTGGCTTGGTAGTGATCCATGCGTAAATGTGTGCCTAGTTTTACTTATATATGTGAAATATCTTGTGTCCTTCTGTCACTATTATTAAGTAAATTACATGCAATCAAAGCAAAGGCATGTTTACTGTCATAAATTGCAGTTTCTTTTTCTTCTGATACTAATAGCTTATTAATTTTCCTGTCTAGGGAATACTGTGAAATTCCTTTAAAATTTTTGAGTTTCCTTTTATGGGGTAAAGCTCAGAATACTAGTTTCCAAAGAAGTTCTGTCAGGTTAGTGGAAAATAGGACGTCAGAAACAGTGTTGCTGTAGGCCGTCTCATCTCAAATCTTAGTAAACCTAAAGAGCCTATATTTAGTTTCTAGGTGTAAGAATAGTATAAAGTGTGCTTCTAGAAATCAGCTTGTGAACTAAATGCCTTATTTTACTAATCCAGTCTACCTATTCCTGTAAAGATGCATAAATGTAGCTAAAAATAATATAGCTCATATGCTTAGTAGAGAATGGTCACTTGCTTTTAGTAGTTTAGAGCTGCTTTAAAACTGCAAGTTGAGAAAAGCATAACAGACTTAGTGGCTTCAGAACAGTGGGGGTGGAAGCTGCTGGGTGAAAGCTTTCATTTCTCTAAAGTGTTTTCTAGAAATGTCAAAACTTGAGAACGAGTGAGCTCTGTTGCAATACAAGAAGTTAATATGATGTTATAAAATGTGGTCCAGCTTTTGGGGAATTGCAAGCTCCCTTGTAAAGTTTTGAAGAATTAATTAGTGCTTTTTCTATAGTAGACAACAGTTCTTGATGTGGAAGCATTGTGCTTTGTAATTCCTGAATATATTTTAAGTCACTCTTGTGAATCAGACATATGGTTCTGTGGTAAGTTGTTCTGAACCTTGTCCAAAGCTCTTATATCAGTGCCCTTGAAAGTTAGGTAAGTATGATAACCATAATCAAATTCATAGGGTTATGTTTAAAACCTGAACCACAGTGTTATGCTCTGTATTCTAACTGAACCTCCCACAGAATTACCAGTGAAGTTTGTTTTCATATACAATATGAAAACCTAAAGCTGATACATTTCTTAAACTTGTAATTAAAGCAGCTTTAAACAGCCTCTGTTTTTTTAAGTAGACATTTGATTCTGTTTTAGCAGTGAGGAAGATAGAAACAATATGCCCATTCTCATGTGAGAAGATACAAGCACTTCCACAAAATTAAACATGCATATGTGAGAACTTACCTTAGAGCAAATACAAATCATTGATATAAAGTAAAGAGTAATAGTTTAAATTTAAAGATATATATCTTTCTCTTGTTACAGAAATTCTGTGCAGCATGTTTTCTAGGTGGAACTGGGTGGCCTATGGCTTCTGTCTGGTGTTGAATATTTGTTCTCCTGACGGTAAGAGTTTTGTGTCTCAAATACAAGAGGATATAGAACTTAAATCAGATGTTTGAAGCACCTGCTTGCTTTTTGTCTAGATACTTGTTGGATGGGGACAAAAAGCAAGGTGTGTTAGGACAGACACGCCTAATCTTCTAACACTTGTTCACCACAACAAAGGTGCACACTTACCCCAATTTTCCTGTGATAAATTTAAGAAATATATTTCTTTATACTTGTTTTATCATCAGAAGAGTAACCTCAATTATAATAACTTCCTTCAAAAGATGAATGTGCAACTCTTGACTCTCCTCTCTCTCTCTTAACTTCCTCTGATTATTAATAGAGCTTTTCTAGCTTGGTAAAATGCTTTTGCAAAGCCTAAAGAATGCTACACTGTTTTTTCCCCTTATATCTTCTTGGTGGTCTACTAATGCATTTCAGTTTTATAATTGTCAAATAACTACCTAATTTGCTACTTAGAACACATGTAGTGTTTTTAACATTGCACGAGTGATGTATCAGCAGTATTGGTTAGGGAATGCTCTGTAGTTTTTAATAAATGTGAAATTCATTTTCTTTTTAGCTTCAGGTGGACTTGTGCAGTCATGTGGTCACATCATCCCAGAGTCGCCTGTACTAGCCCTTGGTTCCAATTTCACAGCATTATGCATTCTGAATGAGACTTGTCTTGACTTTGGCAATATCTATGCCAATCAGATTATCTGGAAGATAAAAAATAGAGTGGTACCTAAAGAACAGTATCGTGAAATAAACAGAACAGTTTCCAGTGTCACATTCAATGACACTTCTTCACTAGCTACTCCTCTGACATGCAACATTTTAGCAGATGGACAGATTGAACAGAACATCTATGGAATTACAGTTACAGTAGGCTGTGAGTACCTTTTTTTATGTTTTACCTTAAGAAAACTTAAGAAAACTGCTTCTGAGAAATGGGAAAATGGAAACAATAGAAAGTATGCATATCTTGAGGCAGTTACTTTCATTCCCTTGGTTCCTGGATAATTGAGTAGAAGTATTGTCAAATTACATGTCACCACAGCTGCTAAATATGCCCTGAGTAAAGTTTTCTAAAAAGTAGAAAGTACTCTGGAATATTTCAGTGTTGAAATAGGAAAAAATGGAACAACAGAAATGTTGGAGTGAAAGATTTGAATGACAGAATGAAGATGTGGATTTAACTGAAAGAGATAGTAGGAAATTAACTTTTCCTTACTTCTTGCTTCTGTATTAAGAGTTGGAGGAAATAATTCTAGGTAATATGTCCTGGTTTCATACTAACATTTTGGAAATAATGTTTTTTTCATTAATGGACTGACAAATATTTAGTCCATCTGTACCACTAAAGCTGACCTGAATTACCTTAAGGATGGAACATGTTATTTGGATTACTTTACCTCTATACCTAAAAAAATACTTTTAACTACTTATAAACTTCCTTTGTTCTAGAATGACAGCACTTTCATGGTTCAGAGCAAGTGCTCTTTTTTTAGACAAGACTGTCTTGAGAAAGCCATGTGAATAACTTAATATGCTACTTCATAATTACTTGGTGTCCTGCTAACAGGACAAGTGTTGAAGTGTCCTAAATATCGCACGATACGGCTGATGAATTATGTTGTCTCCTAGTGATGGCAAAAGGTACTGCAGTTGCTGAATGGTCTGTGTGCAAAAGGCCTGCTTGAGTTCACAATTTAAAATGATGTGCTTCTAGCATGACTTACAAAATACTTTCACAGGAAAGTAATGTTTTCCATTTCAACTTCTGAGGAGTAAATATTTTACCAGAAAAGATAAAATTAAAAATATTCGTTAAAGGTAAAATATATGGAAAGGTGAGGACAGATAAATTATGCTAAGATTATAAACAGAGTGACAGTACAGATGACGTTCTGCATTTGTAATTCATGTGACAAGTCTTGAGATGCATTTGCATTTAAAGCTGTTGTATTTTGATACTGCTAGTTAAAGAAAAACTAAATAATGAGACTAGAAACAGGTTTGAGAAGAATACAATTATTCAGGAAGAAAGAAATAAGATACATAAGGTTGTTCTATTGAAACTAGCGCTCTGCTTGGAAGAAAATAAGATTCTCTTAAGTACATTATACTGTTGTAAATAGTGATATTATAGGAAGTAGAAACAAACTCTTTGTATGCTATAATTTGAGTTTAAAAGGGAAAGAAAATAGTTTTGCTGCATTCTGAAAAAGTTCCTGACACACTACAGTGCATTGATGAAGATCCCTGAGCTTTCTTGTATGTGTTTGCAGCTCAAACTTCTTCCATACCTCAGCTGGAGGAGAACAGACCTATCAAATTGCCTTTAGAGCTCAGGTTACTGGCAAAGTCACCATATGCCAATTCAGTAGTGGTTATTAATTTATTTTTCCTCTGTGTGAATTAAAATATATTTAGATGAGAGATGGTTAATATAAGGTTTTCTGTCTCAGAATGAGAAATCTTTCTTGTTCCTTACTAGTAGGTGCTCATTCTTTATACAGCCTGCTGTTTGTCAAAGCAGCTATTAAAGCTTCTTGACTTTGATTGCAGGATGGTATCCAGAACTTTTTGCCACATCCTTTAGGAAAAAAATTAATTAAATACTTCTGATGTTCACAGAAATCGCTCTAGTGGGACACTTAAAATGATTCTTGCTGGACTGAAAATGTGTGTACAGATTAATTATTGCTAACTCTTTTCTGTACAGTGGCCCCAGAGAAGCCCAAGAACTTAAGTTGCATTGTGCATCAGATGTCAAGGTTCACATTTGTTATGAATTGTACCTGGAACCCTGGAAGGCATACATTCCTGGATACTGAGTTCAGGTTGAAATACAGCTGGTAAGTAGCGCTCTATGGAATATCTAAATAATTCTGAAGAATATTTTTATGCTAAACCAACATTCCGTGAAATTCCTGATACTTTGGAAGAGTTCTTAACATAAGGCCAGTTTTCTGAAGCATTGCTGTCTGTGGCTTGAGGGGAAAGGAAAGAGTTAAAGAAGTTGGCATTCAACGTAATTCTAAGTCAGACCTGAAATTTTGCTGCTGAACTTATTTTGGAGTAACAGGAGTCTCATATTTTCTAATCTTCAAATACATGATTAGTGTGGCTTGAGCACAGTACATCAAATAATAGGAGGCTGTACCCAAATTTTTACACTTTTCTGGGTTGGCAGTTCTATCCCATTCTAAACAAGTAGAAGATGTCCCTGCTCATTGCAGGAGGATCAGAATAGATAACTTTTAAAGGTCCGTTTCAATCCAAACCATTCTAAGTAGAGAAACTAATATAAAATGACTGAATTTTGTGGAGGTATTACCTACTTTGCACTGCATAGGAACTGTGGACAAACACTATTCTGAGCTAATCCTAACATGAAGGCATCAGCAAAGTATTTCTCCTGTGAAAGTAAATTAAGTTACTTTCCAAGCTCTTTAGATGGTCTCTCATAGTTTAAAATGGAGTGAACAGGATTGTTGCTCTGCTGTGGGAACAGGAATGACGTACAGCTTTCCAGCTACCCCATTCTGCTGAAGTGTTTTGGTAACAGGTGTAGTAGGAAGTATACACCGGTAGAAAATGTTACTGCTTTGCAAATTTCCTGATGCCCGTAGAACTATCTGGTGTTAGTGTAGCAGAAGATGGTGAACAGAAATTGTGTTACACCTCTTAACGCTACTCTTGAAAGGTATGCAAGTAGCACTGACTCACTGACTACATTTTCTAATGCATTCTAGTTACTGGCCATGTTGCTTTTGATTAATCGTATCAGTTCTTGATCTTCTTTTCTTTTTTTAAGCCAAGCCAGGTTTTTATACAAATTTAATTACAGTGATATAGCTTGTGCTTTTGAAGTTATGTGACTGGAAGTCAAGAGATTTTGTTTTGGTGTCAATTCTAATGCAATCACATGTTTGTGGCTCAACAAGCCATTCCCACTTTTTCTTCCCCTCCCTCTGCTTACAAAGTTAAGGTGGAGGATAAGCATACAAGATAAACTGATTGATCACTCTGATCTACTTTAAAATCTTCTCTAAAGGAAACCAAACTTAATTGCTTTGTATCTCGTTTTTTCTTTCTCTTTTATTTAGGCCAGAAGAGGTCTTTCCTGACTGTATACCGAAAGGTGTAAACAATTCTTGCACCGTAAATGATATTCAGTTCTTTGTTAACACTGAGATCTGGGTAGAAGCAGCAAATGCACTTGGGAAGGCTGAATCTGATCGTCTTGTTGTTGATCCCGTTGAAATTGGTAACTATATGCCCCTTAAAGCTTTAATAGAACATTACTGCTGCTTCTGGGCACATTGCTGAATTGGTATGTTAATGTTTTCTTCACTATAAAAATTAACACTGCATAAGTGTTGGTGACTAGAACTTGAACTCTGCTGGGCAAAGATAGGGATGATGAGAGATTTCATCACAATTCAGATAGCAAGTTTGTGTTGAGTATTCTGCTTTAGAAAATAGTGTAAAGTAGCAGTCATTTCAGGTCCTGAAAGGCTTTAATAGTAGTGCTGCAACATAGTGTGCCAGCTTCTAAAGGCATGGTAAAGTACAGCCGTGGAGTTGACTTTAATTTCTTCTCTTCTAGTTAAACCACTGTCTCCACAGAATGTATCAGTCAGCTCAGGGATACTACCTACTGTTCTGAAGCTTTCCTGGGAGAATCGGATTTCAGATGCTGTGATGTTGCTGAAATTCAATATTCGCTATAGAATCATTGGCGACACAAGCTGGATGGAGGTAATACCACTAATGTCCCTTGCCATGATTCTGCTGTAACCTAGCCATTTGTTGAACTGCAGTTCCCTCTGTTGCAGTTCAGAGCATTCACTTTTATTTCCTTATGTCTTACATGGCCACCCAAGGAAGTTTATCTGGCCTGTTCACAAAGGCTGTGGTCTAGATATTTTTTGGCAGAGTCTGAGTATGGTGACCTTTTCATATCTTTGTGGACTTTTCTACTGTCCTTCCTGTCACAGTGCAGTATGTTTATTTCAAATTTTATTCTGCACATACAACATATAGAACATTAATGAATTTTTGTATTCCAAGGCACGTGCAAAACGAGTGATCTAAATGTCCTTTGAAGCTTAGGTAAATACTGTATCATGCTGGGATGCTCTTTAGAACTTAACTGTACCTGCTACTGTTGGGCTACAACAGCCTCAGGCAGGGCCACAGGCTGGGACAGAGTGCCTGGAAGAAGGACCCAGGGACACTGCTGACAGCGGCTGAACATGAGCCAGGGTGTGCCCAGGTGGCCAAGAAGGCCAATGGCATCGTGGCCTGGATCAGCAGTAGTGTGGCCAGCAGGACCAGTGACTGTCCACCTGCATTTGTCACTGGTGAAGCCACACCTTGAATCCTGGTTTTGGGCCCCTCTCTCCATGAAAGACATTGAGGTGCTGAGCAGAGCGTGTCCAGAGAAGGGCAACACAGCTGGGGAAGGGTCTGGAGCACAAGTGTTACAAGGAACAGCTGAGGAAGCTGGGGTTGTTCAGCCTGGAGGAAAGAAGGCTCAGAAGTGACATTATCACTGTACAACTACCTGAAAGGAGGTTGTAGTGAGGTCAGGGTCAGTCTATTCTCCCAAGTAACAAGCATTAGGATGAGCGGAAATGGCCTCAAGCTGTGCCAGGGACGGTTTGCATTGGATCTGAGGAAAAATTTCTTCTTGGAAAGAATTGTCAAGGATTGGCGAAGGGAAATTGTAGAGTTACCATCCCTGGAAGAGTTTAGAAAAGGTCTAGATGTGGCACTCAGGGACGTGGTTCAGGAGTGGATTTAGCACTGATAGGTATATGATTGGACTCAATGGTCTCTTCCAACCTAAATGATTGTGTAATTCTGTACAATCTGGCTGCCCTATGTACATGCCTCAAGTGTGATGCAGTCAAGAAAAAGAAAAGGGTAAGTGGTAAGCCTTACCTGTAATGTACTATGAAATGTTCCTGTTATCAAGACCTGTGGGTTTTTTTTCTTCTACATAAATCTGTGGATATATTTTTAATAGCTCCTCAGTTTTTCCTTACTTTAAGCCTTCTCTCAGAGCAGTAGTACTCCAGCAGAGACCCAAAGCTATTCTGAATTCTGTGAGTTCTTGGAAGAAAGACTGCTTCTGATTTTACCAAAATACTGTGTTTGGAGCAGGTAGCATAACACAGCTCCTCATGACTAATGTGGCTTTAGATGCAGAAACTATTTATTAAGATCACCTGTATGGATGTTTCAAAAAGCAATGGTGTGCACAATCTAGTCTGCAACTCTGGGATCTGTGGATATGTTGTCCTGATACAACAATAGGACAAGTTCTTCTAACTTGTCTTGCCCTTTTAACATATGCACAAGACCATTGAAATAGTAGCTTTTAAATCAGCTGAACTTGCTTAGCTGTGGTAAAATTGGACTGTGCTGATAATTCTTTGCCCTCTGGATTAACGTATTAAGTGCCCTGCATTTGTGTTTAATCTGCAGGTGTTCCCCTTGTAAGGGTCCTCACTATAAAAAGCCCTTAGTTGCAAGTGGAATAACGTGAAGAGTCAGTGTGTGTACTTACTTGCGTCTATTACCTGCCCCATGCCTGCTTCCCTACATATGCACTAAGAATACTTTTCTGGCATTTGGTTGCTCACCTAAGATAAATGAAAGAGCTTATGAAAATAATGTATTAGCAAAACTATAAACTACTCTAAAACTATTTTCAATTTCACTGAAGAAGCACTGTTCTGGATCAGTGGAAGCAATGATCCTGGACTTTTAACTTCTAGTAACCAGTAATTTTGTAATCAGTAATCAAGCAGGTAACCTAGCAAGGTTCTGAATTGTGGGGCAGGATATTACAGATCAGTAAGCAGCAGAGTTATATGGGAAAGAAGGAGAGGGATGTAAGCTAATTTTAAAACAAAGAGAGTGAGGTAGCTGCATAACCGTTCTATTGTATGTATGTTCTTTTACATGGTAAAGGCACACAACCTTGAACCTTTAACAAAGTGTTTGAGAATTGAAGTTTTTGGAAATGAGAGGGAAGGAAAACTTGTTTGTGTTAGGTGTGTATGTGATGGGGAGCCTTCTTGGATGACAGCTGCAGTAGCATTGGAACTCAGCTTTACGGTATTGTGATCAGTGCCTTTAAAATCTTTCTCACATTTGCAGGTTCCTTCTGAAGATACAGCTTCCCCAAGAACTTCATTCACTGTTCAAGGGCTGAGACCCTACACAGGGTATGCCTTTTCCATTCGTTGCATGAAGGAAGATGGAGTGGGCTACTGGAGTGACTGGAGTGAAGAAAAGACCGGGATTACCACTGAAGATCGTAAGTAATGCATAAAAGTAGGTCACTGACTTCTCTAAAGTGTGTGACTGCTCAGCAGTTTGGCAGTGGCCAGCTGAAATGGTGTTTCCTTGCTTGTATAAGCAACAAAGCTCTCCTGAGTTACTTTCAGTAAGAAAGTCAGAGTCTGACACACAAGAACCTCAAAGTCCAACTCCTTACTTTTAAGATTTACCAAAGTATTCATTTTCATTTCTTTTCCACTTTGATAGCCTGCAAGGTTGGCTTTGTTTCTGGCTTATGCTGATGCTACCCCATAGGGGAGCCAGTGTTGTGCACTAAATACGCAGCAGGGAATCTTATTCTTACATCCAATTGCTACAAATACTTTGTGATAGCTGTCTAGTTTCAGTGTCAAACTGGTTGGTGTTCTTCTGTTATTTAAATGTGCTTTAGCTTTTCCTGCTTGCACCTTTGTGGTCTTGTTTCTGTAATATCCTGTGTCCCACAGTACCTTCCAAGGCACATCTTTTCTGAGCAGTCTGTTCACTGCAGCATTTCAGTGCACATCAAGTTAAACCAATGCAGGTTCCATTGTTAGATCGGAAACCCTTCCTTTTTTATCCTAATTGAGTTCATTTGTCATCTTAGATAAGAAATAAGAGATTGTTGTCGTTTTTGTTTAAACAAAGTGGAATTCGTATGCATAATGGCATTGCTTCAGCTCCGTGCAAAATTTACTTTGTCTAGGGGAGATACTGTAAAATATGTCAATATTCTAGTCTCTGCTTTTCAACTCCTAATGATAGGAGTTCATTTTCTGTGTTTTCTGTCTCAGGCTGAGCAATGATGATTTCAGGACTGCCTGCCTATTTAGGTTGCATTGCTGTTCTGCTGTGGTGACTGGCTTTGAAAAATACTGCTAATATACCTATGTCTTACTTTAGCCTCAGAACAAAGCTATTACAGTAGCAAATGAACATCAGGCAGATCATGTTAGATTCGTGATCTCTATTAGGCGAGATGTACAATTGCTTCTCTTTCACGTGAATCGAAGTCGGGTACTCGAATGAGTAAAAGAGCTCCCTTTGCCTCAATTCCTAGTTCTTCTCTCACATTGTAAAGCATAAAAGATGAAAAGCATGCTGTATACTTGGTACTGAGGGATGTTTGAGGTTAAAAGCCAAAACCTCATAATGATTAATACACTAAATGCTATGAAAGAACTCTGTGAAAAAATAGTCTTACAAGATTAAAGATACAATTCATTTTGAGATCAACTTTCTCTTGGGGCTGACTCTCACAAAAGATTGGCTACTTTATTGCTTTGTGCAGTGTAATATTGGTTGGTTCATTCTACTTTGAAATATTGTAATGTTAGTTCATTTTACTTTGAAATGGAATTTGTTGTGGAAATACCACTTTTTCATAGTACAGATGTCAGAATGTACTGTATTGTACAAAAGTGCTGCAGACCTGTTACCCTTTTAGAATCAAGGAGTCTTACTGCCAGAAGAAATTTGTCTCCTTGTTAATAACTCTTGTGCACTTTCCTTTTTTTAGATGACTTGATACTGAGGGGTAGGAACAGTGTTGGATACTGAATGTAGCAAGGTTTGCAGGGTGCAGGTATGCAGGGCTGTGCCTCTGGATGCAGGCTGCACACTGTAGGTGTGATCATGCCTCACTCAGCATTGTCACCTTCAGCTTACTCTTGCAGAGGCCCACCATTGTGACTCATACTTGTTTTGCTACTGTACCCTTAAAGGAAAAATGATGTCTTGCTTATCTCTTCAGGAAATTTTTCCACTTAATATGCCAAGCATTATTTGCATTGAGAAAGTAAGGAAATGCTTTATAATATGCTTTTATTTCCTTAAAGAAAGTAAGCATATAATGATAATCAAAGGATGAATTCAAATGGATTAAATAAAAATATCTCTACTATTAAGCATTGTTTGTTTCATCAGAACCATCTAAAGGACCACCCATATGGAGGATCATTGATGCATCTCACTCACCAGCTTCCTGGACTGTGCATCTAATGTGGAAGGTAAAACTAATTGCAAGAATTGAGCATTCTTTTAAAAACATGAGTTTTTAAGTGGAAAAATCTACCCAATGGCCTTGAGAGATAGTATAGGTTTTTTGATGTGAGAAGTGACTTTAGTATTCTTATTATAATAATTAGTTATGAGAAATTAGATGTGGAGATGTAAAAACCATCATTTAACTGATGCTCATCTGGGACCTAAAATACACAGAATATACTTTCAGACTCCTCATTTGTTGTCCTTCTGTGGATTTGGAACTACCACTTGAACAAAGCATACCTTCATGTCCTGCCTTCTGCTGTAACCTAAAATGTGGCAACACTGTCTGGACAGTGATAGCTCAGCTGCAAAATCCATTAAGCCTTGAGATACTGCAGAGGCCAAGGTTGTTAAAAACAGCACTGCACATTTGTGCACAGTAAGGCTGCTGTGTCCAGTTGGATGTTTAGTCCAGCTGAGAAGGGGAATGTGATTATGGTCACTCCCCACCCCCTGCTTTCTTTTGGTCCATAAACTATGTCATATTTGTCCTATTAACACAGCCAAAGATGTGAGATTCCTTTTATGTCATTGTGTTGTAAAGTCACATAAAACAGAGGTTTTATCAACAAGTTTGCAATCCTCGCAGAATAGCTTTTATGAAATCACTAGGTATGATCAAAGAAAAAGAGTATTTAAACCAGAAATAAGCTTTGGAAGTTACTGCTTTATAAAAATGAGCACAGATTATTTATGCTTTTCTTAAATATACAGGTATTTGATCTATGGAACTTGTCTTGTTCTCGTATTTTTTAATTGGGCCTTTAGGGACAATAAGTTATGTCACATATGTTCAGTATCAGCTTAATCAAAGGTGTGTTTCTGACAGGCGCTGAAGCCATTTGAAGCCAATGGAGTAATCTTGCAGTATGAAGTGACTGTCAGAGATAAATCATCTCTTTCCAGTCCACTGAAGAAATACAATGTTACCAGCACCAACCATACATTACAGCTGCCTAAAGGAACTTACGAAGTGACTCTGATTGCTCGTAACAGCGTTGGGGCATCTCCTCCATCAGTTCTACTTATCCCAGCAAGTAATTCAGAAGGTGAGTGTCCTAGTAATGTCACTGTCAAATAAATCTGCATGGCCCTTTTTACAAGAAATCTTCCATGTTATAAAATAATACCTTTTACATGGACACCTAATTAAAATATTACTGAATTATTTACAGTCTCATGCCTTTATAACTATTCTGCTATTTGTGTACCAGGGAATGTGTGGATTTGTGTACTCAGTCATTTGATGCTATGTGTGTTGTTTTGCTGGTTTTTGATTCTTAGAGCTTCTATGTACTATATTCCCTATTGTTTCTTTCCTTAGCATAGCAGGCATTTTTGTGTCTTTGTTAAAAAAAAATTGAATTCTGCCATTGTTCCCCTAATTTCAGGATCTCACTCCCACTCCTTTTTTTGTTTGTCCCAGTCTCATTCTCCCACATTTTCAGTATCTTACCTGGTTGTTTTGTCATCTGCTTCCACTATTTCCTTACTGTTCATGTTCTTTTTTATTATATTCTTTTCATTATGCAGTAATAGTAAGTACAGGCTGGTTTATCCTTATTTCCAGCCTTTTCTTAGACAATCCAAACACTGCCAGGATAGGAAGCAAAAAAGTAATTATATGGATAGATGCAGATAAACGCCAAGGGAGAGCCACTGGTTCTAAAAGTGTCAGATGAATTAGTTAAGGGTATAATTCAAACAAAGTAGTATTGCAGCCAGGAGGGAGTACTCAGTAAGGTATACATATAATACATATTACAGAATTAGCTGAGTTGGAAGGGACACACAAGAACCTCAAAGTCCAACTCCTGGCCCTGCACAGGACACCCCAGAGTCATACCATGTGTCTGAGAGCGTTGTTCAAACGCTTCTTGAACTCTGTCAGGCTTGGTGCTGTGACCACTGCCCTGGGGAGCCTATTCCAGTGCCCAACCACCCTCTGGGTGAAGAACCTTTTCCTGATATCCAGCCCAAACCTCTCCTGACACAACTTCAGGCCATTCCCTTGGGTCCTGTCACTGGTCACAGAGCAGAGATCAGTGCCTGCCCCTCCACCTCCCTTCACAAGAAAGTTACAGACTGCAGTGAGATCTCCCCTCAGTCTCCTCCAGGCTGAACAGACCAAGTGACCTTGGCTGCTCCTCATACAACTTCCCCTCAAGGCTCTTCATCATCTTTGTTGCCCTCCTTTGGCTGCTCTCTAATAGTTTAATAACTTTCCTATATTGTAGCACCCAAAAGCGCCCCCAGCACTCGAGGGGAGGCCGCCCCAGTGCAGAGCAGAGGGGACAATCCTCTCCCTTGCCCGGCTGGCCATGCTGTGCCTGATGTCCCCCAGGACACGCTTGGCCCTCCTGGCTGCCAGGGCACTGCTGGCTCATGTTCAACTTGCCATTGACCAGGACCCCCAGGGCCCTTTCCGTGGCTCTGCTCTCCAGCCTCTCATTCCCTAGTCTGTCTGTACATCCAGGACTGCCCCATCCCAGGTGCAGAATCTGGCACTAGCCCTTGTTGAACTTCATATGGCTGATGACTGCCCATCTCTCTAATCTAATGTCGGGGTGTCTCTGCAGACCTCCCTGCCTTCGAGGGAGTCAACAACTCCTCCCAGATTTGTATCATCTGGGAACTTGCTTAGTGTCCCTTCCAGTCCTGAGTCCAAGTCATGTATGAAGATGTTGAAGAGCATGGGGCCAAGGATGGAGCCCTGTGGAACCCCCCCCACTGACAGGTCTCCAGTCTGACGTCATCCCAATCACTGTAACCCTTTGTGCCTGACCCGTGAGCCAGTTGCTTACCCATCACAGGATGTGTTTATGCAGCTGTGAGCTGGACATTATATATGCTATATACTTATATATACACACACTATCCATAAGGTATAAGTACTTAGTAAGGTACTTGAGTGTGACTGTTTGCTACACTTGTAAATTTCCATTCTAAGTCTGACTTCTCTCTTGAAATAGACCCTTTTTTTGGAAGAAGGAAACATAGTGTCTATGAGAATAGAGAAGCTGAGTCTAACTTCCAGTTTTTAAATAGCCTAATACTGCTTTTGGATCTCTGATACAAAGATTCAAGTGTAAACCTCCAAATTTCAGAAGATGGCATTTACATTTACTTACGTTCTGTCAAATTGCCACCATCACAATAACCCAAAAACATTTGCTAGAACAGCTCCTATCATGAATATCTAATGGAAGAACTCTCAGTATTGATCACTTTTTTCTTTTCTTTCATTACAGCTCCTGTGAAGAATCTTAGAACATTACCTAAACATGACAAGTTGTGGGTAGGATGGACTGCTCCTAACAATTATGTTCTTAAATATGTGATCGAATGGTGTCTGGTGTCCAGCAGCTCAGACTGCGTCATAGAGTGGCAGATTGCACTAGGAGATGTTCAAGGAGTAGACTTAAAAGGTATTTAGCTCATAAATTACGTATAGTTTGTAGGACACTCTAAAAACCTGCTTAGTGTTCTGAAGGTGAGGAACATCCTCATGGTGATTAAAATTTTATGGTAGGACAGGTGTTTAATGCTGAGGGTTTCAAGTAGTTTATTGTGAGTGTATGGAAGTATTGGTATATTTTTGTCAAATGTACAACTGTATCTGATGTTGCATTTTGAAATATATATTATGTAACAACAAGGGGTTTATCTGCATTTTGGTTTTAGTCTTGTCATTCTTGGAAACCATTAAAATAGTGAAAAGGCTGAGTTCTCTCACAATCAAAATCTTTGGTCACTCAGTTTGAACAGTGAAACTTGATCAGCTTTACTGTTCTTTTGAGATTATGATCGGTATCTGAAATCAGTAATTTTGGGAGTTCATGCTACGGACAAATAAAGGCTTTTTATTTCAAATAAATTAGAAGAAAACACCCTGACTTCTCTGAAGTCTTTTTATTGAATTTTAGATTTGAATGTGAACCACTTTATTGTTCCTCTAGTTAATATTTTGGAGCAGTATATCAGTGTGCTCTAGAAAATACTCAGCTGCATTAGATACAAGTGCACCTAGTTAAACAGCCAAAACTCAGAAGCCTGTATCTGAAGTAAATGAGAAGGAGGGTGAGCAATTTGACTGTCTGTGAAACAACACCTTTTAAATTCCTTTTATTAGGTATAAAGCCTTTCAAGTGTTACTTGATTACTGTGTACCCTCTGTATGCTGATGGTCAGGGAAGTGGACAGTCTGTGAAGGCTTATCTTAAGCAAGATCGTGAGTACAAAATCATCACCTTGAAGCACGTTGACCCTTTTTTGACAACAAATAAAGAAACCTTTGCTTTAAATGTGGACTGTGTAATGAAAAATGGTTTAATACTTGAGGGTCGGGTGACATCATTGATCTTTTCCCTTCTGTTATCATCCATTCTGCTTTTTTACAGAGTTTGGGAGCTAAAGAGATGTCTGTGGCTGGCTCTTGGTTTTTCCAACCTTTATCAGATAATTAGACATGAATTTGTTATTTTAATGATATATTTATAATATATTAATATAATATATTTTTAATTTGTAATAATCATATTTATATGTGGATTTATTTTAAATCAAGTGTGAAATCAAGACTTTTGATTGTTGAAAGTTGAAGATTTCCCACAACCTGCTGATTATTCTTTTCATACCCGTTTTCCTGAATGTTTCTTTTTTAAAACATCTTTGCAGTTTTTATGTTGTCTGAAAACAGTGCTTTCCAGATGAATTAGTCAAATTATTCCATTGAAATTTTTATGCTATAACAGTTCAGTGCTTGTTAATGTGCTGCTTCTGGGAGTGCGAGGTTGCCAAGCAAAAACTAATCTTCATCTCCCATTACAGGTCCTTCCAAAGGACCTACTGTTCAGACAAAAAAAGTAGGAAAAGCTGAAGCTGTTTTGACATGGAACCATCTCGCAGTTGAGGAACAGAATGGATTTATCCGAAATTACACCATACTTTACAAAACTATTGATGGAAATGAAACAGGTACCAGAAAACAGAGAAGTATTTTGTGGCATTGAAGTGTTTCATCTGTCCCCTTCCTAGTATTTGTTCCTGAAAAAATGTACAGAATCAGTTACAGCTGACAGTCTGTTCTGAGAATGTAAAGCTGGTGTCTGAGCCATAATTCTCCTCCATACAGAACAGAAAGTCTCCAGTAAAGAATTCAGAACATTCAGTCTGTGTATAGCAGGGTACTGAGTTTAGTTTCTGAAAGCTGATTTGTGAGTCTTGTGCTCCCATATTGCTATCTAAATATAGAATGAGATGGTGGTATATCAAGATGGTGACAGACCATTCAAGATAGAAATGGAGTTGACTGCATTTAACTGTGATAAAACCTTAAAGAAAGGAAGGGGGGAGGAGTTTTTTAATCCTCCTGGAGGCATAGGTCAGTATAGTACTGATGTAGATCATCTTGTTTAAAGTGCATCTTAGTTTTCAGTACTGTGTATCACCTGCAGACATACTACAGGGAGTTGGCACTATCAAAACTTTAATTTTTAGATTTGCCTAAATTGGAAGGGCCAGGCACTTACACATACATATGTTGTACTATTCCTAACCTTGTTTTTTTTCTAGTCAGTACTAGCAGTTCCTTGCTAGCGCTATGTATTTAGCTTACTAGACACCTTTAAGCTTCAATTATACTACTAGTTTAGTTTGTAGGTGCATTCTGGGGGAAAAACCTCACAGGAAATTAAATATAGAAAGAGACTAAATTCAAACACTTAAACAGAAACAAATGAACTCAGCATTTCTTGTATGAGTTTATAGTCTTTGCTGTGTTTTCCATCTGCTACGCATTCTATTAAAAATATTTTTCACATCTGAAGTCTTGATGTCTTAATGTTGCTGGTTTTTGTGGAGATGTAATAAATTGTACATAAAAACGGTATACATTTCTTCTTCTCTTTAGTTGTGACAGTGGATCCTTCCAAGACAGAGTATACCCTTTCCTCTCTAACTAGTGACACACTGTATACTGTGCGGATGATGGCATCCACAGATAATGGAAGCAGGACTGGTCCTGATTTCACATTTACTACACAAAAATTTGGTAAGGCAGAGTGGCACAATTGGTAGAAGTAGGAATTAGTGTTGCAACAATACAGCAAGGCTCTGTGCAAGATGTGTTAGGAGGGGAAGGCAATTTTATTTTCAAGTTTCAGTTACAGTCAACTTGCAATGTGCGTGGTAGCTGGGTGGCTTGTCTTGTGCTCACAAAGAGGGTTTTTCTCTTTATATAGAGAACAAGATAACCTCTGCAAACCTCATGAATTGCGCTTTTTGTGTTATTAAGCATGCTGTTTTGGATGTGGTTTGTGTGTACTTAAGGTTATAATATTGTTTTGCCCTGACTTCTCATGAGTCATTAGGATTTACTCAGTACCCTTGTCTCTTCTGGTGTCCAGTGGCACCTACCCCTAGTCAGAGTCTTTGTTTTAACCCTAATAAGGCGTCCTAAAGAAGCTGTAGAGAGGTGTGCTTGTATCTTGATCTGTTGATGTAGGTACCAGTCAGCATGTGCCATTCTCACAGCCCTTCCACATTATTTCATATCACTATGAAAGTTTGCTACAGTTCTTTACAGAGACTCATTTTGAATAGTTAGATTTATTGTTACGTTCAGCTTGAGGGCCCTTCTTATATATAAGGGTAAGATAAGCATTACTAACTGAATTTAATTGTGGAAGACACTTGCTCAAATTTAGCAGAGGCTTTTTTCTGTATATTGTTGCTCTCCCCTAAGCATTCTCTCAGGTTTACTTAGGAGTGTGTGTAACACCGGAATGAATACATAACAATAATGCAAACTTTGATGTTTGCAGGCAGAGGAGATCTTCATGTACAGAATAAACTGATGGATGAGTAGTGACTTTGTTTACTTATTTGACCATGACCATGTTATGACAGCCACCAGGGCACTGAAACACCGGGGCAGCAGATGAATTGACAAAGATGTTACTGTCATACCTGCCCAAGCTACAAAATTATTTGCTCTGTCAGTGTTACAACTTCTAGATCAATCCATGGTTTTTGTTGATGCAAGGCACTAGATTGTCAGGACAGAGCTTTTCGTGTTTTCACCAGGAGGTTTTCATATGGTGAAAAGGTTCTTCTGAATGTGAAGCTTTGAGACTGAGCACTGAGGTATTTCAGTTTCAGGTTCTCCCTGACCCTTTGGAAATATGTAGTACTGCTGAGTTCCTTAAATGCCAAAGTGGGCTATAACTGCTTCTTTTCACCTCCTTCAGGAAAAGGAGAAATTGAAGCCATAGTTGTACCTGTGTGTCTAGCATTCCTGTTGATTGTTCTCCTTGGAGTTCTGTTTTGCTTCAACAAACGTGACTTGTAAGTACAAATGATTCTTTATACTTCTCAGCATAAAAGAAATGCCAGTAATTTATAATAAACTGGTTAAGTATTCTGCAGTTAGATCAGAAAAAAAGTTAAAACATGCATATAAACTTGTTTTAAAAACTTCTGTTTTCCTTGAGAAATCAGGGCCTCTTCCAATACTATTCTTACTGTTAATTACACACACACTAAATGTTCCATGATTCAGTCCTGCAAGAAAATTTGTGCTTTTCTTGCTGGACATAGTTAGGATTAGCTTTGTTAGGTTTTGATCAGGATATGTTTTGATCAGGACTGTCTATGTTTCTTAGTCATCGTGTGAGTGGAATGATGGTCCCTAGTTTGTGAAGCACAGGAAATCTCTTTGCTGCATTTGGGCTATTTATTACAGCATTAACAAACATTAAGCTTTATGGCAAAAAAAAATTAGGCAGACATCTTGATCTCCAGTAGCTCTGTGCCTGTTCACTGTCTGCTGGGAAGCAACCTGCCTCCTTCTGCTCCCCCACCCCAAAGCTCTTGTCTATGGCTTTAACCAAGATGTCATTGCTGCAGTCCCCTGGCAAAGCATAGCACCTCTCCAATGTCCTGTGTCAGCTATCCTTTCTTTCTAATTAAAGACAGCATTTTATGCCCTTTTCCTTCTGACCTCTCTGCTGCTCCTAAAACTAGTTCTTAATGGACATCAGCTGGAAAGCCCATCTTGCATTGTTCTTCAGAGTTGTCCTACAGAGGATCTGTTGTTGGAGTCTGTTTATAAGGAGTAATGTAGGTGCATCAGTTTCAAAGCTGGTTTGGTTGGGGGTGATGTATCAACAGAAGCTTCTGTTTTTAAGTAACAATACGTTCTTAAGAGTTCCGGAACAAGTTTTTCTTCCAAATATTTTTGCTTTATTTTTAACTGTGAACTTAGCTTAGATTTTGACCCTTGGTTTTCATAGTTATCTTAAAAAGAAGCAGGATTGTATTTTTCTACTGGCATGCATCATAAACTCTACCTAAGTTAATAGCTCTGTAGATTCTAGAGTGCTATAAATTTGAAAATCTCTCACTGACTGTTACCATTTGTTGTTTTGCGTTATGTTGATAGCTACATCTAATATGTGGAGGAGTTAAGTGCAGTGCTGTGTTTTGCTAAGTAGTACAGCCTCATACAAAGATGAAAAGTAGCCCAGGAAGCATTCTTACTTGGAATGCAAAATTGCTATATAAGGGAGTGGTGTCCTGGATTCAGCTGTAGTTTCTATGAACAGGGAATTTGGGGAGTGTATCTTGTGACTTTATTCTGTTTTTAATCCTTTACAGAATTAAAAAACATATCTGGCCTATTGTACCTGATCCATCCAAGAGTAATATTGCTCAGTGGTCTCCTCAAGTTCCAGCTAAGGTAATACTCACCTTTCTGCATCCTATATCTTCCTAGTCTGCAAGGTTTCAGATAAAATAACCGATGGGAGTCTTCTGTCTTCTAGCACATGGAGATTTCAAGGAAAAACCTGAATATTAAATTTCACTGACATTGAGATAGAATATGGTTAGATTTCATTGCATGTGTAGATTCAGGATTAGAAATACATGGCTCTTACCACAAATTGGCAGTCTAGCATGGGCTTTACAGTTGTGAGTTAGATTCAGTTTACTAGTTGGAAGGGTCAAGTACACATTTCTTTGCTCACTCATGGGAAATCAGGATTAAGTAAACAATTCATGATTCCTATTCTTAAAACCCTGAAGTGACTTTTTTGCACAGTTCAGTCATGAATGAGAGAGAAGACTCTAAACAGTTCCTCATGAATGAGAAGATGACAGCAAAATTTATGCCACATATGGGGTGAATGACCAGGCAAATTCTGTTCAACAAATTCTGGCTAATTTCTGTGAAGAAGTATTCTGATGTTGAATACATTATTTGAAGTAATGTGTGGTTCTCAGTATAGAATGTGCTGCACAGCAAATGCTTCTGTGTTTACAGCTCGTTAGAATAATTAAAATGAGAGCAAAGACTTGCTCACACATCCACTCTGATTTTAGAATAGTTGCATAATTAAGACTCTGTATTGGAAACAAAGCTGTATCCTTCATTTTTTAACACATGCTTTGGAGATATTGCCAGACTTAGTAAAAACTTAAATGAAGAAACTCAAAGGCATTACAGAATAAAAATTCATATATTTAATGAAGCTTTTGATTTTTAACATAAACTTCCTCTTAGGCAACATACGTCTCTTTCTTTCAGCATAACTTTAATTCCAAAGATCAGATGTACCCAGAAGGCAGCTTTACAGATGTAAGCGTCGTAGAAATAGAAGCTGATGACAAGAAGTCTTTTTCAGAACAAGATCTAAAACCCTTTGACTTGCTTAAGAAAGAAAAAAGTACTTCAGAAGGGCACAGCAGTGGTATTGGAGGATCCTCGTGCATGTCGTCTCCTAGGCAAAGCGTCTCTGACAGTGATGAAGGCGAAACAACACAGAACACTTCGAGCACTGTACAGTATTCGACTGTAGTGCTTAATGGCTACAGAGACCAGACACCTGTACAAGTCTTTTCAAGGTCTGAGTCAACTCAGCCACTGCTAGATTCAGAAGAGAGATCAGATGATCACGCTGGAGGAGCTGACAGTACAGCACAGAGGCAGCAGTATTTCAGACAAAATGGTGGTCAGGATGAAAACAACACAGACAGGCCATGCTTTGAAAGAGCAAAGCAAATTACTCATGCTAATGAGGGAGATCTTGTTGGATTTGTTCAACTGCAGGTCTCAGGTCAGAGTTCACAGCCATTGGGCCTTGGGATGGAAAAAAATACCCAGGAAGCTGCTCTATCAAGTATTTTACAGACATATACTGAAGGACAAACTGTGAGACCTGAAACAGTGGAAGAAAATCCACTGTCAGTTGATGACATGCCAAAAAGTTACCTCCCACAGACTGTGAGACAAGGGGGCTATATGCCTCAGTGAGAGAAAAGACTGGCTCTGTTTAGGCCTTCATTAGTGCCTGTTCACATCTTCCCCTGTGTTCTGATAAAGTAAGCTAGGTATTTTTATCTGACTGCTGATAGAAATACTGAAATTAAGTGAAGAGTAGTTTGACAAAATACAATAAGGACTGTTTTTGTGGAAAATTTCCAGTCCAGACTTACTGGAGATTTACTTTTATGCACTACATCTGGATAGCTGAACGAGCCTTTGTGCTACGTTGGGGGTTTTGTGTCTTTTCATAATAGAATTTCACATGATTGAAAAAGGCAAGTTTTAAATATCCACATCAGCCAATAGACCTCCTAGAAGAAATACTTCGATAGGTGACAGTGTACAAGCCTAAAAAGCCAGCTCTAGTTGCACAGTGTAGCTTTGTGCAGAGCTAAGATTGAAGCTCAGTATTCTGACATGGAAGAATACTTGTGTGATATACTTTTCAGTAACTTGATTGACTTACTGAATTTGGACTTGGCCCAGTGCCTCAGTTTTCAGCTTACCAGACCTGCAAATCATGCTCATCCCTGTTTAAAAACCATAAAAATTACATAGAACTTGCTGTGGTGTACAAATAGGAAAACACCAAGATTGCTTGAATCTGAATGCTACTATAGTAATTGGTATTTTACCTACATTTAGATACATGTACACATGAACTATAGAGTAATTTGGCCTAAAAAATGTGCCTTGCAACTTGATGCACAGCAATTCAGTCTGATGTTCAAAAGTTTAGAAATCAGATGACAGCACAGATCAGCAGTTATTTAAAGGCTTTGTACCCCAATCACTGTCTGATTATATAAAACTTCCGTGGTCATATATGCCTTTGTTTAGTAAGTGCACCTTTGCTGTGTACAGCTCAAGTAACAACCTGTAAGCTTTTACCATTTTTCTAAGTGCTCAGGAGAAAGGGAATATGACCTTCCTCCTGACAGACTGCAGCTATTAGTGTGCTGTAACTTCACTGCTAATACTGCAGGACGTCCTTGAACCTGAAAGCAGCCAAAGCATTGAAGTCATTGACGCTCTTGGAACTAAAACCAAAACCTGTACTCTGAATTTGAAGTTTGCTGGTAGTATGTATCTATTAGCAATCATGAGCCACAAAAAACACTTAAGTGGTTGTTAAAATTCATTACTTTTTTCTTAATGCCTCACTTTTTCCCTGGTCATACAGTTCACATTCTTTTGAAGAAGCTACCTTTCTTGGAAACTTCCTCTACCAGTGTTTAAACAAAAATTAAATTACATGACAGTAAAACCCTTCTCCACTGACAACCAGAAATTTTATGGCACTCTTAAAAATTTTTTTAAATTAATTTTAAATCTAACACAGGCTAGTCAGCTTTCTAATCTGACACTAATAAAACTTTATTTCAAAACACTAAATGCTGTTTTGTGAGACTAAAACAAGTGTTTTATTTCTCCTTCAGCAAAATAACTATGTATTTAAGACCACCTGAAGCCTTTTGTGCTGTGACCTCTGGTACTGCTGTTCTGCAGAGCACTTGCTAAAAGCCCTAGAAAGGCAGGTGTCAGTATCATTTCATCTTCCCTTGTCCTTGTTTGCCAGCTTGCATGGAAGGATGGGTATACATGTAAATGTCCACATGTGTCTTCTGCTTTTGTTACAAAGAAATTAGGTGTAAGAGTAAATTCGTAAGATTACCTCTTGAAGTCTGGAATACTTTAAAAAGCTAAAGAATGCAGAATCTTTAATAACATTTCAGTATTCCACAGTTCCTTTCTCCTGACAGTATTTTTCTGTATCTAGGCACTTTTTTTTAAAACTGAAAGGCTGTGTTGTAGCTTACTATAATTACATCTTTCTTCAGACCAGTCTTCTTCCTTTTCACCCCAGTGCACCTCAGCACCTTCAACCTCCCTCCCAGAGGGCAAAGGCATATTGAAAACTGTGCTGTCATGAGACAGCAGAGACCATCTTTCATATTTCAGAGGTTGAAGGAGCATTCCTTTTCGGAACACATTCCTCTTGGAAAAAATAGGAGTTACTTTACTGGGGGATGGGTTCTCTTCTCTATGCAAACTTCACAGTGACTGTAGAAACACAAGTAAAAGGGAAAGTCTCTGTTGATCAGTGTGCATGCTTATTAGAACTGCCCAGCAGCCACGTGCATTTAATCCGTCTTCTCATCTCTGAAATATTGTAGGCCACAACCTGGCTATGTAGTCTAAACATTGCTGCAAAGGTCTGGATGTTTTCAAAAACATGCTGATGATTTTTTTTAATTATGTTTTTGTGATTCAGTAATACTAACTTTTGATAGCATATGTTACTTGAGGGAGAATGTCAGGTATTCCATAAGTTGCTACTCACCTTTCTGTAAAGAGAAGGCATTTTCTTCTCAGTTGCTGTTAATCATGGACCATTCAAGACTTAACTCATGTTCAACAGCATCAACAGATTCTGATTTTTAAAGTGTGTGCTAACAAGAGTTCTGGCCTCTCACTTCTGGCGTCTTTCATTGTTTATGGGCCGGTGGTAATAAACTCACAGAACTGTGCAGGAGTGGAGCCTAGAGAGAGTTCTGCCTGGCTGGCAGTGACATGCTCTCTTTTGAGATAAATGCACTATCTAGGGCTGAAATACTAAAGACTAAGCAGGAGCTCCTCGTGGGTGAACAGCTCGTTGAAGCCACAATACATACGAATAACAGGTTTACAGCTAGTTCATAAACCTATGTGCCAAATATATCATGCAGTGTTCAGGGTTTAACAAGATTTTGTACTTTGGACTGTAAAAATCCAATTGTATCAAACAGTTGCATACAGGTTTTTAAGAGTATCTGTAGTGTAATTACAGCAATCCACTGAAATTTTCTGAGCTTGGCCCTAACACAGTAACTAAAGAAAAAGTTTTCTCACTCCCCAGCCCCCTCCCCCCCCCTTCACCGCTGGCTATTGGTGCATGTAACAAAATAAAGGCATTATTAAAGTCACATTTCAGTATAGACACTTTCATGTCCATCTTGATTTCCTGGACTGGAATTTTTCAGGTGCAGGTGGAAAATAGTTGTAAGGACTGTTAATTTGGTGGTAGGGAAGGGAGGTTAGTAGAAATATATTAGCATATTTGAAAAACCTCTTAAATGCAATCTGGGTAATGCTCTTCTGTTTACAAGAAAAATGAATATATTACCTTTGTAGTTCTATTGTGGTGGTTCTGTTAGACCAGGAGATGACTGGTATTGTTTTCTGGAGTGTATTGGCTCACTTCAAGGGCAGATAGTCTAGGAATATCCCGCTGTAGTGAAAGTCTTGGGATTGTTTCATACACGCTACTGTAGGAAACTAAGCTGCCTGTTAAGCCTTAATGTGGCAGCACATGCACAGCAGAGCAAAAGTATTTTTAAACTTAGTTCTGGAGAGTTTATGACAAGTATGTGCTCGTCCTGTGGTACAGGAGCCTAGTAAGAACTGGAAAAACCTTGACCCTGGGAGGATGAGGGAGTTTGCATGCAAAGGCTGAGTCCCATTCTTGGTTTCTGGAGAAACCCCATCACTTGATTGGGGCTTGGAGCTTCAGCTTTGTAAATTATGAGCTTTGTCAGGTGGTTAAAACTTGTATCAGTATGCCCAGAATGTGGGGATCACCATGCTGATTTAAATTCAGTAATTGAGCTTGTTTAATTAGAGCCAGGTCTCAAATACCCAGGATCCACATCAGTGTATGCTGCTATGGAATTGACTTCTCAGTGGGATCTGAAACTCCAAGACTGTCAGATTGTTAATAGTCTGTCCCACTCCAGGACATACACATTTTACATTGTAATTTATGTGCATTAAATGGGACTAAATACACTAGTTTATTTTCCCCGTTAGACAGTGATTGTAGTTGAGATTAACTGTTATTTGAATGCATTCCTTTAACTGTGTTAAAAAGTTCTCTTGACTGATCAACTGTAAGAGTTCATTAATCCCTGTAACCTCTTCTCTGTCTGCAGGGATGGATTCACATAGCAATTTTAAATTCCAGGAGTCACTTGTAATGCTCTACAGGAGAAGTTAATATAAAAATGTTGAGTCTTTTCTCATGAAACAGCTGTTAGGGAATTGCAGCCAACCCGAGTCTTCAGCTTTGCTTTTGTCCAGAAAACTTCAGTAAAGTGGAGGTATAAGTACAAAAGTCTGGAGGAGGTTGAAATTAAGTATTTTGCATTGGACTCATGAATTTCCATTTCTCTTCCTTTAAAGTGAAAGCATCAGTAAAACATACAAACAAAAAAAAAGCTAAAATTTATGTGTATTTGATTTGCTTTCACGGTTGTTTCCTTCGTAGGACTTGTGCAATCTGAGCCATTCTTGAAAATAAAAGCAGTGCTGACTTAGTGCACAAGGATGCATTCCTAAGGCCACAAGATTTGATAGAAGCTAAAAATAATGAAGGGCCAGATTTCAGCAATTGTCTGCTTCCCTGCCTCTTAACTGTTGTGCAGAGAGAGAGTGGGCAGCAAGCACCTCCCAGAATGCAGCCTTAGCCAGTACTTGTATTTATTTGCAAAGACAACCTGAAGGGGATATATGCAATAATGTCATTGCTACTCTGCAGAAGCACACTTCTGTAACAATAGATGAAAAACACTTATGGCACAACTGTTGACTGATGGCTGGAAAGCTCCACATCCACATCCTCCTGCTCAGACTAAAGTGTCAGCTGTTCTTCTCCGGGCATCACGGGCGTGGCAGATGTGCATTCTCTGCAGTGTGGAAACTGATAACACCTATCATTTTTCATCATCAAAGCACATTTGGTAATGGATCCAGTCAACTTGCCGTGTTTTTTTTAACACACCAGTTTTGTTTACAGTGTCACATACAGCCTGACACTTCGATACAGCCAGGGATTGTCTAGTAACCAATTGCTTTTATTTGGGGATAAGAAGTTACTGGTCACCCAGTTTGCTGTGCCAATATATGCATCTAGGTAAGCGGAGGTGTGCAACACAGGAACAGATGTACCAACAAGGAAAGTGCCTTGATGCTGGATTGGATGGCTAGTGAATGTAAACATTAAGTTAAATTTTGCTATGTACCTAAAGTAAGTATGGCTGATTAAGCTAGTGGTAATTTGAATGCCAGCTTTAAAGGGCTTGCGTACTCCAGCCAGAGGTTAAACTTGTAAATTGCTGCATAAGCTGTCTCTGTATGGAAATGTGTTTTAATACCTATTCACTGTCTTTATTCTTTTGCAAGCTGCATGTGTATTGTCATATAAAATCTGCTTTCTACAATTTATTTTATGGTCAGTTTTGAATGTCTTCCTCTTTGTTACCTGACTGAGCCTGAATGTTGCATATCTGTAGTACATAATAGCAGAAAGAAAACAAAACAAAATTCCATACTTACCTTGTGTGCTGGAGTTGGTGTTTTGTAGGGCTGACCAAATAGTAACTACGGAAGAAGAGTCTGGGCCACTGCCTCATGTGCAAGAAACAGAGACATGGTGTGGGGGTTTGACACTGGTTAGGTGCCAAGCACTACAGAAAAAACTATTTACTTACTTGCTTCTGCTATAGCTGAGCAGAGAAGGGGAAATTAAAACTTCATTTTCATGAGCTAAAATAAGGATTATTGAGGAAAACAGAAAAACTTAACAGTATAAAGATTACTAGCAGAATTTAAAGTAAAAAGAATAATGAGGAACTAAAGCAAACTTTCAGAACACCTTTCTCTTCCAGTACTTCCCTCTTTGCACCAAACCACTTAAGGAAAACGAACATGAGGTTTTGGTCAGTGTTTCATTTCTTAAGAGTCTTTCTTTTATGTTTAAGGAAAAGAGTTTATTCTGCTGTGCAGTGGGATTCCTCCCACAGAAGATAGTTCTCTGCGAACTTCTCCAGCATGGCTTCAAACTTCACAAAGAACAGCCCACATAAATCTGCTGCAGTGAAAAAATCCCTCCCACAAAATCTTGCAGTCTTCTCACAACTGATATCATGGGTCATAATAGTCATGGGGTTTTAGTCCTTTAAGGATGAGCTGTTCC
>VXAZ01009916.1:139365-176335 GCA_013399875.1 Gymnorhina tibicen
AATTTGCTGTATTACAGTCCTCACCATGGCTTGCAGGAGAATTTCAGCTCCGGCGCTGGGTGTGCCTCCTCTCTCTTCACCGACTGTGGCACTGCCATGTTAGCTTCCTCACGGGATGTCACTTTCCCTTTCCTCTGACTTGGAAGAAAGTTAGTGTTTGTAAGTTTTCAGCTGAGAAGTTGATCTTGTCTGGGCTCTGCATCAGGGAAAGACTCTCCCTGTCTTTCGTTGCCAGCTGCATGGGTTTTTTTAGCTTGGTTCGGCGCGAGCCACGCCGGCTGCATGGGAGGGCCTGCTGGCACCGCGCGGGCTGTGGCAGCCTCAGATGGATCTCGGCTGAGCAGTCCCGGGGTCCCAGCTGGGGAGGTTTTCCAGCCATGCGGCTGCTCGCGGCTTTCTCCCAGTGGCCCGGCCTCGGCCACCGTGCCAGGGGATCCTGGCGGCCTGCTCCGGGAGGAGGCCCAGGAGACCCCCGCTTCTCACCACCCCTTGGTGGGGAAGCAGGAAAAGGAGCTTCTCGCAATCTTTCTTAAATATGTACATCACAGAGGCGTTACCAGCTTGGTTAATTGGTCTAGGAACCTGTCTATCAACTATGGGCCCTGTGCCGGTCACAGAAGTTTTTCTAAACTGCTAAACTACCACACAGAGCCGTGACATAACCTGGATAAAAGGCTGCCTCATAGCACATGTGGCCACATTCAGCAGCAGATGAATGGTCTTTAGTCCTGCCTTTGTAATTGCTCCTGGAAACAGAAACAGTGCTGCCTACCCACACGGTCTCATTTCCAAGAAAGGCATCACCAACCTGGCTATGTCTGGCCCTGCTCTCAGTCCCACCTGGGTTTAGTTCTTTTGTTTCTCATGGGTGGAGGACCCTCACAGGCTTTTATGTCAGTACTAAAAAATACTAACTTACATCACAGTACTAAAAAAGCAGAGTTGGATCTTCAAAGGCTGGTCACCTTCACGAAAGGCCTTAAGGTGGGCAGCTGGGGGAAGACTGCTTCTTCTTCCTGGCTGAAGTCCTCATTTGAATAGACAGACACAGACCCCTGTAAAACGGAGGGGGCAGTGGGGTGGGGAAGGGGACATTCCATTATATGTCACCAGAAATGGTTACTGCCACAGAAGAGCCATCTCAGGCATGTCATGCGTGAGTTAATGCTTGGTGGTGTTAGATGCAAAGACTCCTTTTCCAAAATGTTGGTTTACTGCACAGTAGTTCACTAGCCCCTGTTTCACATAAGGCCCTTCACCTTTCTGCCGAGGTGTAGCATTTTTGTGTGTCCTGCTCCCCTGTGCTCACAGCTGATGAGCATTAGTGCAGTGGAGCTCCACCACTGCAGGACAAAGCGTGTGCAGAAGAGGGGGCAGCAGTTTGTCTTTTACAGGCTGCTCCCCACTGCCAGGGCAGACAGGAAGCACGTACTTGTGCGGTGCACACTCAGAATGCCAGCAGCAGCGAGGTTCCTGGACACAGTTCCTCATCCCCATGGCAGGGGCCAGCAGAGCACTGCAGAGGAGCAGGGGGTGTGCCTAACCACGTTCTACCTTTGAAGTAGCCTAGGTCTGTCCAGCAGGATTGGCACTGGGCAGCAACACAGTGCAAAAGCCTCGGAGAGGTGCACAGGAGCCCTGCCAGCCCTGCCCAGGTCCAGGCGGTGCGGTTGCAGTGCATCTGGGGGATCTCTGCTTCCTTCTGACCACTGATAATCACAGTAACATTGAACCTCTCTGTAAAACCATCTTACACGTATTTTCCAGTCATTTGTGCTATTTATGGCAGAGTAATCCAGTGCCTTTCTGACTTCCCAGCAGACTCCATCCTCATGAAATAACTAGCAGAGCCAAAATACTCCTCCCACTCTCTACAAAATAGCTAGGAAATTCCTGGATCGGCCAAGGAGGCTGTGTACTAGTGACCCAACCAGGAGATGCAGGATGACTTTTGCAGTGAGTAATCTCACTCCAGGCTCGCCTGGAAATGGAAATGTACTGTGCACTGGTGTACTAGGCATCACCCTGATCCTTTTGTGGTAACTCCTAAGTCGCACAGCCAGCCTGGACACTGAGCTGGGTCAGGGGCCAGCAACAGGTTTCAGAGTTCTGCAGGAACCACCTACCCAGCTCCAGCAGCTCTCAGCTGGTCCTCTGCTGCTGCTGGCACAGCCTGTTACCTGAGTGCACAATATCACACAGCAGGTTCTGGGCACCAAAATCCCAAATAAAGCTCCTCAGAGAATGCCGTGTACAGCTGCGACTGCCTGGGGCACTCATTATCTCTAGGATGCAGCCGAGCAGCAGACACAAGTTGGCAGCGTTAACTGGGACCAGCGAGGGAGCACTGTGGTGTTGGGGCAGTGGGGCAGCCTGAGCATCACCTGGGGAGCCAGCACGCTGCAGATCTGCTGCTCTCAGCAGCACAGCCCCATTCCTAGCCTCTCACGGCGCTCCTGGTGAGCAGAGCAGCTGGGCCCCAGCACCCCACGGCCCATTCAGCCCACCGGGACCGTGCCAGGAGATGGCAGCACGTGTTGCTTGTCATAGCCGGCAGGCCGACTGCTCCAGCCTGGCAGGCTGAATGGTTTTAATATTTATTAAATGGTTTTAATATTTATTTTCTGGTAGTTTAGCAAGTCCCCTTGGTTTCTCTTCTTGTTCTTCCTTTGTGAGTAAGAGCCCTGACCCTTGTTAAGTTTTTCCGTCACCCGCAATCCTGAGTGCGTAAATCCAGGTCACGGGCAGGCTCATTGGCCACTGTTGCCTAGCAGGTCAATATCCCAGAGCCCACTTGGCACACCATTCCCCCGGATGGGGCCGCACAATAGCCGGTCCACATGAAACAGGCCCCGATTACCGGTTCCTTGTCCCCGCGGGCTCAGGGACGTGCTGGGTTTGCTGACAGGAAGCCTGTTCTCATGCACTGCTGCAGCCTGAATCACTGCCCTGCTCTGCCCAGATAAGCAATCACCACTGACCCACGTGCTTTGGGAAAAAACATAAGGCTCCTGAAGACCACTTCTGGACTAAACCTGTGGCAGCACAACTCTTCCTGCTTGAACAGATGCAGCTTTTTCCCATTTTGAGGCAATGCGTCATTGGCAAAAGAACGTGCGTGGCTCCACATGCAGCTAAGACCCATGGGGACCACCCCACCATGCACACTGCCTCTCCCCACCACCACTCAGGACGGGGTTGTGGACGAGGCACGGGTGCTATTTTGGTACTAAGACAACTTTCCTAAATGGAGTCACTGTAATAAACTTTAAAACATATTCTGACTGTCCTTTACCATGTATTACATTAAACTTGCCATGTTCAGACAGACATCTGAAGAGTGTTCCTCCTTCCCTCCCCACCTTCTTCTCTCAGACACAGGAGCTTGCCAATAGCCCCAGAGCAGCAGCAGATGTCTCCAGAGCCTACTCAGGGCACAGCTCTTCTAGCACATCCCTGTTATGCTCTTTTTGCTGCATGTTTTTATTTGTCTGCTGGATATCTTCCTTAAGTGAAACTATTAACATACTTGCATGTGTCAGAAAGCCCCTCCATTTTACTAATTTATATAAATTAATGCTGCTTAGATAAATAATGCATAGATACACATCCATAAGTGGAAGAAAATTTAATTATTTTGTGAGCTTGAAGAATAAGGGATCTTGTATCAGCCTTTAAAAGTAGCTTGAACGTAATGCAGGGAAAAGGTCAGACTCTGTCAGTGCTTATTTTTGGTGTTTCTATGCTAGTTTTTATTTAAGTTACTCTACATCCTGCACTCTCACAGAGTACAAATTCCTTTAAAGGCAGTGAAACTCAGACTCGGCCGCAAAAACTGGAGTAAACAGAGATACCTTGCACAACATGTGGCTCTGGAGAGAAACTCTAGTTAGACTTATCATTAAAGAAAAAATTAGTCCTTACAAAATTAAACCTCAGTTGTGGGAGCAGAACAACCACAAGCTGAAGACAATCCAAGAATTTATCTGAGGACATGGCAACAAAAAAACCCAGTCACCACAAAGCAAGCAGGGGCACAGGAGGGATTTATGCCACACATCTGCTCCTATCTGTATTAGACACAGTACCGCCAGTTCACTCCCTGAGAAATGAGTTACCTTGCTCCCACCTTAGATCAGGAACCTGGTCCACATCTACAGACTAGCAGACCTGCTAATGAACCCAAGGCTTAGGTGATTTCACAGCAATCTGTTTGGTAGTTTCGCATTGAGACAGTGGGGCGGGAGCAAAAGATGGGGTCACTCCTATTTGAGATCAAGCATCTCCTCTCTCTCATCACAGGGTATCAGGAGATGTATTGCACAGCTTATTTCCAGGACTGTCCTTTGCTTAATAAAGACAGTACTTACAAACAGAGAACCAGCCCTGTGTGCTGGAAGAAAGGTGAAGAATAGCAAAAACTGAAGTCCTGGGCTTTCCTTTTCACCCAACATGATTCAACACTCCCCTGCTTCCTTCCTTGCAGATCAGATGTTGGGAAACCTTGTCTGGCCCAAAAACTGTAGAAACCTTTCATCAGAAGTTTTAAAGCAATTAAGTTCTCAAGGAAATGAAAGCAAAAGCAGAAGAGAGATGGAGTCCCTAAAGACAAGCAAGAGTCCAAGCAAGCCTGTTTGTGAGCCAAGCTATAAAACAAAACAAAAACATTGCTAGAGATGAAAGCAAATGCATGGAGCATGTTTGAAGGAGGTGTAAGGTCATGGGAGAGAGAAGCAGGCAGCAAAGACAGCAAGCTGTGAACACAGCTGGGTATGAGTATTTCTGGGCAGTATGCTAGTGATAAAGCAGCTTTACATTCAAAGCAAAGACACCATCCCCCACTGTTCAAATGTTTTTATGTTCAGAGGATTTAGAAACACATTTTATAAATAAAAATATCTGTAGCTCATAAACTATTGATGCTGGCATAAATTCCTACCACTGAAAGGAAAACCTTGGATAACCAAAAAGAAAAAAGAAACAAAACCTAAAACCCCTCCTGGCTCAAACCCTCTCATAATAACAGAAATACAATATAGAGTCCATGCCCAGACTTAGCAGACACTAGCTCTGAGAAGATTCACTGCAGAATTGTGCTGAGCTCATTTGGTATAATTAAAGAAAGAAATTTCTTACATTAGGACATAATTTGCCATAGTAACATTTTAGAAAGTCTTTTTTGCTCTTTTGCTTCAGAATAAAGTGTTCAGTTTAGATCAGTGATGTTCTAAGTGGACATCCCGGAGCATTAACTGTGATTATAATCTTATGCTCATTGTCTCTGACATCCCTAGATACTATTGCATAATCTTTCTGTGATTATGAAAAGTGTTGTTTCTTTGTGAAACCCCATTAGACATACAGTTACTCATGTAGTGGTGAAAATTCTGCAGAAATTAGCCTTGGCTAGGCTACTGCTGCACTCTGCGCAGTAGCTCAATGACAAACCCAGGAAATACTATAAATAAGGCTGCTTTTCCAAGAAATAAGTACTCAGAAAATTCAGTTCTGGCAGGTCATACAGAAACAATATACTAGTTGGCTCAGCAGGATTGCTGCTCATCAGTGTGGGGGTGAGCAGTGCCTGGAAATCAAGGCAGCCTAAGAGGCTGAGAAAGATACTGCTAGCAGATGTTCAGATTCAAGAGTCTTGACCTCACTACTCCATAGGACCATCTTACTATTGATCTTATTGCCTGTATCATGGGAGCAATGGGTGATAACTCCTACCCTGTAGTTCTGGACTTGAGCCTTCACGTGTCTAAAGCTTCCTGAGCACCCAGACTTGTCCGAGTCTGGTTTGCACTGAACTGTGGATGGAGGGAGCCAGTCACCTCCTCACGCAGGAAACTCAGAAACAAGGAGCATCAATCTAAAAGCACAGTAAAAGATACAGCACAAACACGGGCTAGGGTTTCTGGTCAAGGGCCAGGACCTTGTGGGTTCTTATGCTAGACTCCATGCACAAAGCAACACGGGTTACCCCAGCAGCGAAGCAGCCTGTAATGCCATCTGTGCTGGTGAATGTCACTATGCAGCAATATAAATCACGTAAACAATGTCCTTCTCTATGGAAGGGCACATTCAAAACAAACTAGATTAACTATGACATGAGGTAGAACTTCACAGATTCCAGCTGTTAACCCAGCACTGCCAGTTTCACCATTTACCTATGTCCCCAAGAGCCACATCCGCACATCTTTCAAATAGCCCCACATGGGTGACCTTAACACTTCCCTGGGCAGCCTGGTCCAGTGCTTGACAAGCCTTTTGGTGGAGAAATTTTTCCTAATATCCAATCTGAACCCTCCCTGTCACAACTTGAGGCCATTTGCTCTTGTCCTGCCATTTGTTACTTGGGAGAAGAGGCCAATCCCCATCTGGGCACAGCCTCCTTTCAGGCAGTTGTAGGGAGTGATAAGGTCACCCCTGAGCCTCCTTTTCTCCAGGATAAACACCCCCAACTCCCTCAGCTGCTCCTCACAGCACTCGTGCTCCAGACCCTTCCCCAGCTCCCCTGACCTTCTCTGGACTCACTCCAGCCCCTCAATGTCTTTCTCAGAGTGAGGGGCCCAGAACTGGACACAGCACTCGAGGTGTGGCCTCACCAGTGCCCAGTACAGGGGGACAATCCCTGCCCTGGCCCTGCTGGCCACACCATTGCTGATCCAGGCCAGGATGCCATTGGCCTTCTTGGCCACCTGGGCACACCCTGGCTCATGTTCAGCTGCTGTCACCAGCACCCCCAGGTCCTTTTCTGCTGGGCAGCTTTCCAGCCACTCTGTCTCAAGGCTGTAGTGCTGCCTGGGGTAGCATGCCCAGAGATGCTGACTTTAGAAATGGGGTGGATTGTGGTGGTGCATCCCATGCTCCCCCACCAGCCACACTGTAATCTGAGAAATGCTCATTATGCCTCAGCCTTGACAAACAGCACCTGGGCTGAGCTTCTCTTGTTCTCAGAAGCACTGTCTGCTCCCAGGAATTAGTGCTGTCCAATAAGTACCTGTTTTCTAACAAACTGACTTGGATTTTATTTTTCTTGCCTGATAACAACCCAAGTGGAATGATATTTTTGTTGCTGACATTCAAGGAAAGTTACTGACTCAAACTGCAGCCATAGAAAATTAATCTGACTAAAGCCCACTCTCTTGTGACCCTATAAACAGCAATCCTATGAGACCTATTCTATGTGAACATGAAAAGCTAAAATGTCTAAATGGTGTATTTAGTATAAATCAATTTTAAAAATTTTTACATGTTTTCTCAGTTTTAATTTTTTAATGGTTCACAGTGCTAGTTTGAAAGACAAATTGTATAAAGTCAGGAAGAGTACAACTCCCAGTGCAAAACAAATCAAGTGCAAGAACTTTTCATTCCAAAGCATGTGCAAAAGGCAGCCTTACTTTCTGGAATATGTTGAGCCCACTTCTTGCATTTTGCTTTTTCAGAGAAAATAATGAGCAAGAGAAACAGAAAAATGAGGAGAGAAAAGCAGAATATCAATAGGGAAGGAAATAAGATGGGATAAAAAAGAAGGATATGCTTACCCTCCAGAACCTAAGAGTTGTTACAAAGATAACCTTCCCAAGCCACCCAGCAAGAATCTCCCCTTCCTAATGATCCCTTGAAGGTTGCATTATTTTTGCTTTTTACCTATCTCAAACATGCAACTCAGAATATGCAGCTTTCATATGGCTGCTAAACAATTCCTAGAAAGGCCCAAAAAATCTCTACATCTGTTTATTTTTATGTATTGTGATATTAAAACAAATACTGAGATTTAAGGGGAAAAAATGCTGTGATGGAATCAGTGAGTTCTAAGCCTGAGGAGTGTAGCTGTGAGTAAAAAGTCTAGAACCAACTGAAGCAGCAAAAAAAAAAGCATTGACCTAACCAAAGCTTTGTCCTAATTTCAGAGTATGACTTACCTAAGTGAGCAAGGGCTTACAAGAGCAAACATATATGCATTTTGGCTTAGAGCACTGTGGTTGAGAAAGTGATCCAACAACTGTGAGAGGTGGAAATCAGTGTTGCTGGATAAGGAACATTTGCAGGAATTGTTCTCCCATCCTTTCTTAGCAACTAGAGGAACATTGTTCTAAGTCAAAGCAGCTTCCAAACTATAGAAAAAGATCCTAAATGCAAAACTTTACACTGTTTTCGCCAATACAATGCAAGTAATAGCCAATGCATCGAGGGAAAGGCCCAGCCTCCTCATTCATGCTGGATAATACATTTTCCATGCTTCTACTCCTCTTCCTGAACAGAAAAGAAAGGCTTTCTATTCTTACTCACATTTGTCTCTCATTTTTCTATCCCCATAACGCCTGTATCTTTTTTACCCTGGAAGAAATCTGTAGCTGTGCAAACTACAGTCTTGTGCAAACAAGACTGATGACATCAAGCCTCTAAATACTGTAAAAGTAGTTCAAAGTCTTAAAATTACCATATCCCCAGTATGTGTCATACTGAACACCTCCTTCTAATACGATTTACTTAGACTCTCCATCTTTTTAAACCTGTTATTTAACAGAGCAAGTATTTCAGTAAGAGTTTTACCATAATGGTCTCTTTCTTGTTAAAAAATTAGTGTGATCAAGTGCTTTACTGCTTAATTGCTGATTTGTGAAATGGAAACTACAATTAGATTTATGACTTAACAAAATCATAAAACAAATGACAAAAGTTATATCCTTCATGTAGAAATACCTAATCCTAAATCAACTACCAGAGAATATCTGGGAAGATTTTATAGACTTAGTGTTTCTTCATTACCTCCCTGAAAAATAACTTTCTAACTCAGTGCTTATTCCAAGACGACATATTTAGTTGTGGTTTTTTTTCAGTTCAAAATACCAAAATCTCAACTGGGAAACACTGGGAAACACAGTTTTAAACTGGAACAAATTAGAAGCACAAGAACAAGAAGATAAGTTATCCTTCAGCAAGCAGTTTTAAAAAGCAGGAAACAGGAGAAACAAAAGCAGCACAAAATGCTGAGGACAATTAAAAACATGAGAAAGGAAAGGAAGCATAGCCAGCATAACACATTTTCTGATATGCAGATAACATAACAAATATACTGTCATTAAAGACAAGAAACTATAAGCCAAACTATCAATTCAAGAGTCAGGATACAAAAAGACAACTACTGATATCTACAAATTATTTGTAAAACAAGAGGAAGACTATATATAAAATCAGACAAAAAACAATCAAGGGAAATAAGAACAGGAAAGTAGTTCTGCTTCATGTAACCAAAGGAAGAATTCGGCAGATTCCGACTCTGTTCAAGTCCGCCCATGTTTCCCCAGCAGAGCTGAGCCTTGGGAACTGGTTGTGTAGGGAGAAATAGATGAGCTGCTTGCACAGCTGGATGCTCCTGCAGCAAATATCAGATTGTTTTAGCAGGCTGATACAGGAGAACTAAGAAGAAATAACAAAAGCTATTTCTTTTGCCTCACTACTGCCGTGTCTGGTAAAAAAAAACCGAAAACCAAAAACCAAACCAACAAAAAACCCAAACATCCACATCGAAAGTGAACTCTGACATGTACACACACAATGCAAAAAACTACTTCATAGCTACTTGAAGGAAGAGGGTGTTCCCATCCAAATTAACTGAGATTAGCCACGTTAGAACATACAAATGCCTATGAGCAGCAGTGCCAAGGGATATCTCACAGGAGGATTTTACGATGGAGTTTGCTCACGCTGCTGAGCTTTCACCACCCCGAACATGTCCAGCGTTATGTAGGATTGTCCTGGAACACTTGGTTGAAAAGGAGGTAAGACACTTGACTGGCTTTTGCATTCGTCCATACTGTGTTCTGGGAAGTTGCCAGAAACAAGAAATTCCCTTGTTTCAACAGAATTTTTAAGGTATGGATTGAACAGTGCTTTTTCACTGAAATCTTCCAGCTTTAAAACTTCTTCACCATCATTTTCTTCATTTTTAATTGGATTCTGTTGGGATCCACACAAATCATTTCCCAGCATTTCTGTGGGTTGGACTTCCTTCACTGGTATCAAAGCTGAATGCATTTGGCTTCTGGTAAATTGATCAGTAATTACATAAGGCATGGATGGTGAAAAACACTTAGCAGCTTCATTTTCTTTATTATGCAGTATCTTTTCACCTCTATTAGTTATGCCTTTTGTATTAATATCACTACCTTCAGAGACATGGTTTTCATAATTTATTAGCAGTGCTCCTTCCTGACTTTCTTCAGGAAAACAGTATTCCAAAACATTTATGTCTTCAGAGTCTACAGTTTTAGTCTCAGATGACACTCTCTTCAAAAATGAATTATTCTGTCAATACAAAGAGATAAATTGGAGAGTTATAAAGGGATAGATAATGTATCAGTTTATTTTTTGAAAAATAAATTATTGCTATTTGAGCTCTGTTTGACTCCTAAGTTCAGGCATGCACTAGAAAAGGGTTCACATGCATTTCAGGCAGGATGCAGTTACATGTGAATGAGTACTAAAAAAGGCAATGTTATTCTGTCCATTTGCTAAACACTTTAATATTACGTTTTCTGTGCTTAATGAAATAGCGAGTTTCAATGAAGGCTCAGAATCAGGTTTGGATTGTGTCCATCTTTTCTAGTCTAACCAGACATTTTTGAGAAAAAAGTTTAAATCCCATTATCCACAGATTACACTTTCTGTGTAAACCTGATCAACTCCCCTCCATTCAAATAAACATCAAAACTTTAATACGGAATAAATATTCAACAAATAAAAAGACAGAAGTGTTAATACAATCATATACCAAATCTTACTATATGTTGCAATACGTTTTATGTGGAGAAGGGAGGAGGTATGCAGATGCGGAAATCTGATTTAATAGACTCAATAACCTGTGCAAATTTAATTTACTTTATTAAATGAACCATGTCCACCAGCCACTTTGTCACTTCAAAACATTATTTCTCAATATCTTAATAGAATTAGATGAATATACTTTATGAAGATGCATCTTCTCTATTGTTTTGGAATATTACAAAGAGCATTTTGTAGCACGTAAAAAGAAGAATGAAACTCTTCATGAAATATGGGGAGGGTTTAATCCATAAAACAACTGCCAGACATAGATTTCTTTTCTCTCCATTTGATCCCTTCTTTAATGCATAAAATTGCAATCACCATAGATGAAGCAAGTGGCCATTCCACTGCAAGGCTCTCTTCAGGGTTTGGTATATCAGGCCAGCAAACCTTTTTAAGCCTATAATAGAGAAAGGAATTTTAGCCACATATGAAAGAAATAAATTATTAAAATAAAGTTAACAAATCACCAGAAATTACAGATACTGCTAAAGTATCAAACTTTCACAGAGTAAGTCTTTTCTATATCAACCCAATGCTTTTCAATAAAATTGTTTTCCCATACATGGATTTTTATTACAAAAGATCTCAACAAGATCTCTTGGGTTAGAGAGACATTGCAGAAAGACTACTAATTCACAAAAGCCATTTTTTATTATACTATATATTATGTTTCATTATATAATATTACTCAGTTAAATAGTATATGAAATAAGAGCATGCCAAAATAGGACTGTATACAAATTCTGTTGTGATCATGTTTCAGGGTGTTTCTTCAGTGAAACACCTTTGTTCAAGGAAAGTGTCCCTAGCACTATACCACATTAGACCTACGCTGAGTTCCTAAATTAACAGAGATAAAGGATGCTCACTCATTGGATCACTCACTGACGCTGGGTAGAGATGTAAGGGAATGAAAACCCATCCTTAGCTTGACTCTTCACATGGAAATTTGATCTACACAGGAATATAAACATTCTACTGCATCTCAAAGTATTCTTCAGAATCAAAAAATAGTTTTCACTATCGTAAAAGTTCAGAATACTCAACACAGATGAAGATGTAAAAGGGATAGAAATTGTTGCTTCAGCTGTACTTATTACCTGATGCTTCACTTGACAACAATATTGGTTCCAATAGCTTAGAATGCCCCAAAATAGTTCAGCTTTTTAACCTTCTCACCAGCCAAACAACCCAGTCACTTTTCTTGTGAAAAAAAAAAAAAACATATTTTATAACCTCCAAAAAACCATCTCATATTTGGGATGTTACTGGATCCCCATGCTCAGAGAAAGCAATTTAAAATCTGTCAGGGGACATCTGTGACAGCAGATGAAAAAGGATTATGAATCATGTACAGATATGGATCCATACTCAAGGATCAAGCCTCCAAATGTTTTCACACAATGTAATTGCTAGGTTTTTTCATTACTCCTTTGCAGCTNTTGTTTTAATTTACTAAACTTTCTAAAATTAGTATTTATTTTTGGACTGTGGCACATAAACTGCAGTTAAAGTATAACCTGTACACATCTTTATTTGTTGCTCCAATTGCTTGTTTTCTATTTTGACATTGGTTTTGACACTGACAACAAAAGCATTTATAAAAAAACTAAAAATTCCTATTTTGCAAGTTAATTTTAAGTGGTTGCATTGAGCTTTAGACAGTAGAAAATGTACTCACGCATGTTTTTTCAAAATGCACGTTATCCAAAGGCCTATCAGACACAACATGCTTATCCCAACAGGTATAGCAATAAAAAAGACATCTTCTTCATCTTTAGACAGAAACAAATAAAAACCGAAACACCAATCAGTCCACAGCTGTTTGTCATTTCTTCAGGTATTCCCTTAAGATTTTTAACATCCAAATAGCACAATGCTAAAGAGCTCTGTCAAAACTAGCCAAAGTAACTCAGAATACTGTAGGATATCCATTGTATAATGAGTCAAAAGGTGAGCATTTTGAATCCAACACAGCACAGTTACTGAGCCAGAAAACCAGGTCAAGTTACCAGGATGCTTCAGGGACAGATTTATCACATTTTACAATTTCCTTTATTTAACAGAATCACACAGTAATTTTGATTGGAGGGGATGTTTGTAGATCACTTCATGCAACTTTTAAATTAGATCAGACTGCTTAGGGTCATACCATGCCAGCATTTGAAAGCAGCCTAGGATGAAGACTCTACCACCTCTTGGTCACCTGTTATTTTACACTCACCTAAATCTGCTGGTCAGTGCCACTTCTACCAGTTACAAAAAGATAAACAGCAAATTAAGTGCAGGAGATAGATTTTAAATCACAAAAAAATACAACTACTCTGACTGAAACACTGCACAAATTTCTGAGCTAGCTTCCATGTACCAGAGTACCAGGGGCATTTAGGAATGTACTGAGAACATTCTTCCAGAAGTTGAAATGAGGAAATGTCCTAACTTCTGATCTGCTGCCATTATACCAACCTCATTGTCAAATCTGGCTAAAACAAATAGTAAGAGATAAGAAAAGGTATTTTCCTACACACTCACTGGCCACAACCTCTGCACTCATTTATCAGTTAAGCTTATATAGCAGAATAGGTGCAACACAATGTGTGCTTATTGTAAATCTCTCATATGGAAAAGTCTACTTTTTAATGAACTGTTAGGCATCCCATCCCATAGCTGATAGCATACACGCTGCTGCTTCCACAAACAACCATAGTACTCCACAGCTTTACTGACAAGGAAATAAAGATTTTTGGGGTTGACTTCTAATTCTGAGCTTTTTTTTTTTAGTCTATGAGATGCTCAGTGAAATGAAGTTAAATTCAACTACGGATGCCAGTTCTTCCTCCTAAACAACAACATCCTGTATTTCTTACTCCCAAACCCATTTTTTAAAATAGTAGTAACTAGCCTGGATTATTACTTACCCAGTTTCAAAGTCTTGAAGGTTTTTGGCTCTCCAATGGTTCCACCAGCTCTGTTGCTTGCCATGATATTAACAGTATATTGTGTATTAGCCTGTAAGGACTTCAGTCTGTATTGCAGAACATCAGAGTTCACTGTTTCATCTTTTTAGGAGAAGATTTATGTCAGTAAACACACAAAAGGAATGTTATATCAGGGAACTGCACACTTATTTAGCAGCTTCTACAATAATAGATCACAAACGATTTTAAAGGTAACTTGAAACACAAAGCAATCTTACCAGTCCTTTTAAAGAGAAAAACTAAATTACTAAACTATTGGTACTACTTAAAAGTTTGAGGCAAAAACCTGAACCATTATGTATTTACTTTTAAAAATAAATACAAATATTTTTGCTAATATTAAAGATAGGTGAATTATGATCTTCTGCAGTTTATCACTGAAAACAGTGCTTTGAGAACTTTATTTCCTCAAAATAGTTGGCTCCGACATTAAGAACTTCAAGTAGTTTCTGTAGCTTGTGAAATTCAACTACGTTTCTACTACACACAGTTAGACACTGATCATCCAAAAGAATGCCATCTTATCAGCACTGGGATAGCACCTCTACAAAGTCATAAGGAAAGCCAAAATCAACAGCAATTCTTTTTCCAAGTTTCAAAATTCTATGAATAGAACTCCATGTTTCCAATACATTGTCCAGTACTGAAATTAGTGTAATGTTCTTCATCTTTAAATTTTTTTAAGCAGGGCATGTATCCTATCATCCTGTGTCTACTAACAGTACCAAATGCATCTCCATATTAGAAATTACAGTCACTAAAACATTTTCTGGTGCATAAAGTCAAAGTCAACTCATTTAATCAGTCAGTTCTGTCAAGAAACACCCAGGAAATAGTTATGCTGTAATATGCCCCAAGTTAAAATAAACTGAGTTTCTCTTAAGTCAAGGGTGGGAAAGTGAAGTTCTAGTGTTAACAGGCCGTCAGTGAAGTCACTTTGGCACACACCCCAGTTCTACTCTTATCAAGAACACATGAAATCAGAAAAGCCTCAAAAAACATCAGTACAGCATGTTTTGCCATTTAAATTTAACTCCCTTGCATTGGTATTTACAATTTTCTAAAGAAAATAATCTGAAGTCCTCAAAAGGACACAGCCTGCTTTACATTACAAGTAATACGGAGAAATACAGGTCTGTGACATGAGACTCCATGTCTCGCAGGTGACCCTGCCCTGCATGAAGCAGTCAGCATTAAATTACTCAGCATTAAACTACTCAACATGGTGGGGAAAATTGCATGCAGAGGACTAAATCTGACAGAAATAATTAGCTTTCTCTTTCACATTTAAAAATTACCAGGAATACTCTTGCCCTGGGTCTGAATGGATATCCATGAGAAACAAGCATCACAAGATTTGTAAGTTTGTGAACTTTGCAAAAGAGATTGTATTAGGTACCTGATAACAATGATGTCTAAAAAAGAGAGGAAGAAAAACAGTTCTGAAGCACTGAATGATCCAACAGCATTCTTCATAAATTATATAGGAAGAAAAGTTTAGGTCACCCAAACACTTTTCATGAAAGCTTCTGCTGAGATTTAAAGTAAAGAAGTTTTGAACAGATACCATTACAATGCCAGATTGTTTGGATACTGTTCCTGAGGTAGAGATTAGGAATATGCTCAAATTTATGCTATCAGCCTCCAGACCAGAAAAGCAATGGCAAGCACGGAAAATCAAACACATCTGAAGAAACTGATCTAAAAACTATGTCCAAAGAAACTATTTCTTGGCAGCTTATTTTACTGTTATTTCCTATTTTATTTAATACAAAATTGACAGTAAAAATATTTTAACAGAAAATTTCCACCATACTTTTCCAGAAGCTGAAGGCAAATCCTTCCAAGGATGTGCATGAAATTTATAAATTCACTGAACCCTCACCATCTATGAATTTACACAGAATCTACGACTCTCCAATGTACTTTAGCTCCTCTACTCCTGTCATGACTTTTTCCATTGACTTCAAAGGTGTGTCAAGATGGAAGAGAGATTGAAAATTTCATAACCCTGTTGAAAGCATTGTTGCTTAATGTATACTTACTCAATTGTTTTCCATCTTCAGGTTTATAAAATATTGTATAGTTAGTGATAAATCCATTTCTTTTATCCTTTGGAATCTCATTCCACTTTATTGTAACTTCATTTTTCCCCACAATGCCTGTATCAGCCACAGGTCCTTCTGATGGCTCTAAAGAGAAGCATTATAAAATAGCAAAAGTAGTAAAATAGTCAATGTACCACAATGTTATCCACCCACGTACCAGTAACATTAGGGGAAACATACGCACGAGAAAATATGTAACCTCAGTGCTCTGACAGAGTCCTTAACTTTTCTCACCCTCTTTAGTGTGGGCATTCTTCTGATTAAATGTCACCTCATCTTTTCTGGCATTTGCATAGTTCTAGGTGTTACTGCAGTCAAATACCTTGAGATCATTAAAAGGCTCTATTGTTACAACATCAGAGAGAGATCAAGAGGAAAAGTATCCTTTGTGCACTCATGGGAGGACTCAGGTGCAAGGCCACTGCTGATGCAGGACGTCTCTGGCTGAGCTGGGATTCAAGCCCGTCACACTAAACAAAGCCTCTCTGCTGACACGATACCACCTCACACGCATTGCTCATCACTTTGAAGAGTTCTCTGTGTTTCAGTTTAGAAAAAAATAACTTCCTTCCCATTCTCTAACAACCTTGAGTGCTGTCACAGCTACCTATAAACAGGAAAGCACTCAAAGCACAGTTCTAATTGTGCTAGTAATTATTACTCAAACATAAAATATTCCATTGCCTCCCCCAGTAATTAATGCTCTTTAGTGGTGCATTGTACTATGTGTGCGTGCACATTTACATAGAGCTATTTATGCACACACACACAAATCAACATTTTCACATGGAATCTTAAAATTACTGGTAAGCTACATTCTTATAGCTGGCTGTATAAATCACTGAATTCACATTAAACTTGAAACTTTACCCCTTCCCCTGCAAAACACTACTGCATCCACAGTTTCTATCCAATTACGAATGTCATGTCTTCTACCATTTTTTATGTGCAGGACTGCAAATATTTTATTACATTATAAAATATAACAAAATGTAAGCTTTTCAAACCCCCCATTTTATTTTATGTGTAGAATTTCCTCATATATTAAGACTGACAAATGTAGTCAAGCATTAAAATCAAGTATAATTACATATCTAAATGAGCTGTAACATTGAAGAGATACCTAGTTTAAAAAACTCTTTCATGTTTGGAGCTATACTCTTTACAAGTCCTTTGTATACAATATGTAAACTTCACAAAAAATTAGTGGGTGTGAGCAGCAATGTACTGTATCACAAGATGAATACTTTCTTAGACCAATAATAATAATAATAGACCAATTTTGTGGCTGAACAGAACAGAAATCAGGAACCCTGAAACCTGATTTTTCCAGGGATTTTTTCCACCATCTTCATCTCTCTTTCAAATAACAATAGTACCAAATCACTCAAAGATAATACATCCTGAGAAACAGACTACAACACACCTTTCACAACATGATTACTTTAAAACACCTACCTTTTTCTTGAGCATAGATTTGTGCGTAAGATGGAGCTGTTACGTTACTTCCATTAAGAGGATACACTGAGATGTTATAGCATATAAATGGTTTAAAGTTTTCTGTGAAGGAAAGAAAAGAATATTTACATGCAATCTCTATGTGATGTTACTACAATGAAAATAGACTAAATCACAAGGGAATTCTAAATATACTCTTACCGACTATTTTCTACAACTCTTTAGCAAGCACAATATATAATTATTAACTTGAATGCTCATTACTGCCTTTAACACATTTTGCTAATAGTAGTATTTGTGAGAGCACATGGTTTCTGACTCATTTTTCACTAGAAATATTTTGAATGGGAAATTATTCTCCAGCTTCATACAACTTCTCTATATGAATCCACTGATTCATCTCAAAACAGTCTATGGTCTTGGAGGAAGTCTCTATTTTCAAATGACCAGTATGAAATTACACTTAAAGGTAGTATTTTTGATTTCACATACCTTTATGTTTACTGCTCTGCAGGAGACAGCTTTGTCTCATGCATCAAACAGATTAAAAAGCAGTGGGGTCCCAGCGCTTAACACCTAGGACCTGAGGGAATGGCAAGTAGCTGTGTCAGGAGAGATTTAGGTTGGATATCAAGAAAATGTTCTTCACCCAGAGGGTGGTTGGGCACTGGGACAGGCTCCCCAGGGCAGTGGTAACAGCACCAAGCCTGACAGAGTTCAAGAAGTGTTTGAACAATGCTCTCAGACACATGGTGTGGTTGTTGGGGTGTCCTGTGCAGGGCCAGGAGTTGGACTTCAGTGATCCTTCTGGGCCACTTGCAACTCAGAATATTCCATTATTCTATTATTTCTACACTAATGTTCCAGTTATGCCAGCTGCAGATCTACTTTTAACCAGCCTGACTCAAGGGTACAATTGTCCCAAGTGAGATCTCTCCAGTAGAATTTTATGTTTCGAGACGTAGTTCAAGCTTCTGAAAAAGACGTTTTGAACTCTGAACAATCCAGGGGCCAATCAACAGGGTGTACCCACTATTTACAACAGCTCCCATCAACTCTGAGATGTAAAAGCTACATGTCTGTAGCTTTACATCCCCTGGAATGCAACTGGCTTCCTAGGTCATTCCTCTCAAGTTCTGCAGCTTGCTCAGCAAGAATAATGGCTATCAACAGATCCCTGCATTATATCAGCTTTCTGCTGCTCTTTCAGTCCCTTACACCTATTGCAATGCAGCAACAGTTATGATGGCCATTATATATGCATTACCCCAGCTGGTTTTAGCTAGGGTAGAGTTAATTTTCTTCCCAGTGGCTGGTATGGGGCTGTGTTTTGGATTTGTGCTGAACACAGGGTTGATAATACAAAGTTATTCTTGTTATTGCTGAGCAGGGCTCACACAGAGCCAAGGCCTTTTGATTCTTGTACTGCCACGCTGCTGAGGGGGCTGGGGGTACATGGGAGGTTGGGAGGAGACACAACCAGGACAGGTGACCCCAACTGACCAAAGGGATATTCCAGATCATGTTACATCATGCTCAGTATATAAAATGGGGGAAGAAGAAGGAATTGGGGGACATTTGGAGTGATGGTGTGGGTCTTCCCAAGTCACCATTACATGGGATAGGGCCCTGCTGTCCTGGAGATGGCTGAACACCTGCCTGCCCATGGGAAGCAGTGAATCATTTCCTTCTTTTGCTTTGCTTGTGTGTGGGGCTTTTGTTTTCCCTATTAAACTGCCTTTATCTCAACCCCTGAGTTCTGCTATGTTTACCCTGCTGATTCTCTCCCTGATGTCACTGGCAGGGCAGTGAGCGAGCAGCCGCCTGGGATTGGTTGCTGGCTGGGGTTAAACCCCAACCATCCTTTTTGGGGAGCCAGGCAGGAGTCGAACCATTGAGATGATGACAGAGCTGACTGGTATGTACTAGACTGAACTCACAGCTGTTCGTGCTGTTCAGCTAGTGATAAGCAGGTTCCTGTGCTTGCTATGGGGCTCGCTTGCCTGACTGGATATTAGAGTCTAGTGCTAGTTAGCGGCTGCTTGCTGCTTTTTGCTTTTGCTGCTTGCTGTAGTGCTGCACTGCTTAACTGATTTGTGCCTGAGAACATTTTGATAACAGCCACGGGCACGTGCCAGGGCTGGCCGGTGGCCGGGGCAGTGCGGCTGTTTCTGTGCTGATGTACTGGACAGGCTGGAACTCCAGTGTGAACTTGAGTTGAAGGGACTGTCATGTGTGAATGGGTCCACAACAGAGCATCCACCTGCAGCCTATGGAGGACCACACACTGGAGCCTGAAGGAGAATGTGACCTCACAGGGGAGCCACTCTGGAGCAGTTTGTGAATAACTGCACCCATGCTGGAAAAGTTCAATGAGGACTGTCTCCTGTGGGTGGGAACCCATGCTGGAACAGGGGATGTAAGGATTCCTTTGCCATCTGTAGCGAAGATCATGGTGAAGCAGGCCATGTCCCTGCAGCCCATGGAGGATGATAATGTTCTCTCTCTAAAACACATGAAGGAGCATGACCTTTTCCCATATTCAAATTCTTTCTTTTTTAGTTCTAGATTTCTCTGCTAAAAGAGTCACATCAGTAACATCAGTCACAGGCCTCCCTAGTGGCACAAGATCAAGCCACAGGACTGCTTTAACACAAAATCTGTAGCCTAATCTTATATGGGAGCAAACACTACCTTCTATGTTGCATGAAAATTTGAAAGACTAAAAAATGCTATTACATCACCTGCAGAGATTTCAATAAAGCATGTAATAATACTGTTATGTTTAAAATGGTCTGAGGAAAGCTGCATGAGTTCATCCTTGTTTGTTCTTTCCAATCTACCTATAAATACATGTAACATCTGTACATTGTTACAGCTGTAACTGATAAACATACTTTTGTTATTTTTCCACTTTGTAGAATTTGATACATATTGCCATGATCTACCAAAAGGGTCCACCTCCAATTCCTCATACCACTCAACCACATATTTGGTTGGTTCTGGTTCAGAGGTTATCCACTGCACAACCACTTCTTCATTTGTTGTAGACGTTGTCACTGCTTCAATCTTCTGAAAGGCTAAAAATTTAACAGAAGGTATCAGCAATTCTGTCTTCATAAAAACTTAAGAAACACATACAGAATTCAAGAACCAGTCTCTCTTTTAGAATCCAAATTTCACAGTGTGTAAAATTTTATAAACCAAGTTAATACCAATTTTGCAGGTAGCTCACAAGCAATTTTGATTGAGATGACAAAGGAAATAGGAGAACAGTAAAGCAAGTCAGCAAGGTTATGAATGACACTGAAGCAAAGGTGAACCATCAGCCTGCAGAACAGAGGTAATGAAAGTCTGAGTGACAACCCAACCTGGCAAAGCAGAGGCAAAAAAGACCTGACAAAGCAGAGAAAAAAAGAAATGTATCTGGTGGGGGGAATGCACATCACAGCACAGAAAAATCAGAAAAACCTTCATGGTGGGATACAAAAGTGGATAGGGAGGTAGTCAGCAACCTCTAGGACAAAATTATATCAAATCTACATATCCGGTTTTGTGATTAGAAATGGAATTTGAGCAGTTCCAGGGGAACACTTGCACTTGCATCATGAACAACTGACGTAGAAGTGATTCAAGTGTGTCAAATACAGCCTCTCTGTCAGATCATGGCAGGCAGCACAATGCTGCAATACAAGGCTCAAAGCAGTATCAGAATCAAACATAAGAGCCAAAGAGCAACTCTTGTGCTAGAGCAGACCAGCTTCCTAGCCCTGGCAGTGGGTGGGATGGGTACTCTGGGAATGCATATGAAATAAGATTAAACACAGGGCTTCTCTCTCTGCTTCCACTAACACAACTTAGAGACTTCTATTTATCATATCTTTGAATGATGTTGTTAAATACTCTGCAACAGTGCCCTGTGGTAACGGATCTTATGAGCTAAGAAAGGGATGCAAAAGAATTGGGTAGCATTCCATAAATTTATCTGGGAGGTGCAAACTTAGGAAAAAAAAATCTAAACCAACCAAAAAAATCCTCAGAAAGTAATACAATAGAAATGCACTATGACATCACAAAGTATTCATATCTTAGCAATTGTATCTCAAAACAAAACCCCCAACAGTAATTGTCTATAACAAAAACATGATACATGATGGCAAAATATGACAAGATATACATAGATACATATGACAGAAGTCCTTAGCACAATGTTGCTTTTATTATACCAGAACTTAAACAGATGTCAATGAAACCACTTTTTCATTAATGAGAAAAATATGACATTGAGAAATCTTACTTTCTTCATCAGTGGATGGAATCCTCAAAATGGCTTTAGGAGACTCTCCAGCAGAGTTATAGGCAGTGACAGACACCACATGTGCCTCTTCATTTAAAAGTAAAGTGATTTTCTTTTCAGTAGAATTGTTTGTCCTTTTAAGTGCAGTATTCTTTTCTGGAAAATACTGTATTTTGTAGCCTAGAATTCTCCCAGAAGGCGGAAAGCTTTTTAATGGCTGTTCAAAAAAATATACAGTAGTTAAGTGTTTCACAGTGTTGCTTGCACAAGCCAAAATATATTGCTGTATTAAAGATCAAATTATAGAACCGTAATTTTTATTTTACTAAAAAATAAATTAGACTGTATTTAGAAAGCAAGGTATTTTCTTCAGGCCCATCTTCAAGACAAAGACAGCCATGACAATTTCCTTGATGGATTTCAAAATTCAAATACTGAGATTTGAAATGCAAAAAGCCTTTGGACACATTACTAGAAGATTAAAGTGAATTTAAACACAGCTTTGGTAAGGTGAATTATTTAAATGCAGTTTAAGGTCTTTCAATGAGTTTTTCCAGTGATCTGAACACAATTAAACACTCCCTTTCCACACAGATTACAAAACTCCATTCATCTACCATTCAGTAAACAAAAGCCTTTTCAATTCTAATTTAGTTCAGTGAGGGTTTTTTTCTGATAACAGGAAATGCCTCCGGCAGTTGTGTGTCCTACAATACTAAAATACTTAAACACAATATCAGCTACAGGATACCAATATGATTATCAATTCACAAAAAGTGTATATACCTTCCACATAAGATGTACAGATCTATTTCTAGACGAGTGTGAAGGCTCAATTACTCTCCACAAATCCACTTTTCCAGAAGGAACTATTTAAAGAGAAAAACAAATAATTATACAACAACAATTGCAATTTGTTGCTATATCAAAAAGATAGTCTAATATGGCGAAAACAATCAAAAGGTTTATCATAGAGTCTAAGAGAAACTTACTAAACTAAGTTTTCTCTTCTGTAGTGCTGTGCCTTTTTTTCCTTAATCCCTTAGTTATTTTCATAAGTTTCCTCCTGCTCACTTTTACTTGTTGTCCTGTAGTCTCCTAGAAGAGATTTTCTAGTCTTGTTTTATAACTGACATTTTAATTTCTCTATTTATAATTTATTTCATTGAACATATATGCTGCACTACTTTTCTGCTACTATCTTACTTTGCGTTGTTAAAATCTCCATCTACACTCTTAATTTTCCCTCTCTTCACTGTCTACTCATGTTTTCTTCCTTAGCCCTACGTTGTTTGAATCACTTTTCAAATCTCCTCCACTACTTGCTGTTCTTTCAGTTATATTTAAACAAAATACACGTTCTGTTTAAACAACAGGATTCTAAATTCAGTAGACTGATAATATGCTGAAACACAGTTTTTCCCTACTAAATCCTAATGCCTCAAAGTATAACAGAAGAAAACTTTTACAGGTAGGTAGCTTACCTTTTTCTTCTGTGCTTCCACTTTTCTCTCCACTCCATCCACTCCAAAATGCTGACTCGCTACTGATACACCGAATGGCAATGGAATAGTCTGTGGAGTCCCACAGACCTGTGAGATTACATGATCCTGTTTTCTGAAGAGAATTCAGTGAGACATTGACAAATTCCTGAAAATAGGTACATGAACAAAAATTATTTGATATAAAATTGCACGCAGATATATGACTTATTTTCTTTAAAAACCACAAAATATTCAGTTTTTGTGTATCCCACCTCACTCCTCTGAAACTCAAGACTGCTTGTTTTATACTTCATTTTTCTGTGTAGCACCTCTTTCTTCCTGTAAAAGCCCAAGGTTTGAAAAACTTGTTCCCAAACTAGGTCTGTACTGACTGACCTGTGGCTTGAACACTGTGCAGCTCACATGTGATTCTAGAGCAGCTGTGCACAGGAGCAGCTGGAGGAACGCAGTTCCCACTGGTGGGAAGCAACTGGTTATTGTTAAAGCCATTACTACAGTGATGTCCCACAACAGCATCCTGGAGGAAGCAGTGATTCCCCCACAGTTTGCAAGTCAGCTGGGTACTTGTTTCCTGTCTTGTTTTATCTTTTCTGAGTTACCAGGCCTTCTAGCTCTTAGCCATCCAACAGTGTGACTGTGGGCTTTCCCAAAGATTATCAGCATAGGATTAAAATTAAAAGGCAAATGAAAAGACAAAAAATTCTGGTACCAAGAAGAAAAAAAATAAGATGAAGCCTGTAAGTGGTGAAGGAAGACAGGAGTATAAGAAATAAATGACGCGATATCTTTTCAGAAAAGTAGTGACAATGTGAGTCATTTCTTTGTCTTAAAAGGAACCTCACTCACGTCAACACTCACAACAACAGGGCTAAAACACAGTGAAGAAATTCTTGGCTTCTACCAGTTGAAATTTCCAGTGAAAAATGAATCAGTCTATAACAATACAAAATGCAGACACCCACTCATATGAACACCATAATGGGAAGTGCACTGCCTAATGTAACTGAAGGTTTTAGTCTGTTCTGATCTCAAGAAATTCACTGTCAAAAAATACCTGCTCCTATGAGAATGAATTCAGAGCTCTCCAAACCACTGTAGATGACAGACTCTGCAACAAACCTACAGTAAAAAGGGCTCCAAAACTATTATCAACCTCTGGCAGAACCTGATGTAGAACCTCATACTAGGTTTTAGTTATTTGCCAAGGGCTGTTACCAATATTGCATTATAATTAAAAACTTAATATATACAACTACAAAACCAGGTCACATGTTTTTCACTCATTATAATTAGAAACTTAGTATATACAAAAACAGGTCACATGTTTTTCACTCCGTATAAAGAGTGCACACCAAACTATTAAGACTGGTTTGGTCAGATGACTTTAAAGGCCAAGAAGATATTTGTCATTTGCTCGAACATTTTTTAGTTAGGTCTTTTTGGGGGTTGGTTTTGGGTTTTTTTTTTTTTGCATATATGTGCTGACAGAGAAACAGCTCCTATGTCTTTACTAATCACGGATAGCTACTGTTTTTTCCGGAATGTCTGTGGGAAAATGCAGGTGTGATCTGAGGAAGCAAATGCACACAGACTGTATTTGACAGCAAAAAACCAGACAGGTGATTTCTAATGCAGGTGCTGAAAAACAGACACAATACACAATAAAACTGTAGCCCTCCCAAGAACGTGAATGTTTTCAACATTTGGAAAGGACCTCATAGCATATAAGTGTCACACAGACACCAGTGCCTTGACTCTAAAGGGATAAACATTTCGAACAGATCTTTTGAACAATTACTAGTTCCATTTCTAATACCCGAATTGGACCTGAGCCATCCTGCCCATCCAATCATCTTGAATATTGTGTCCTGAATCCAAGAACTAGTATATCATATCTACAATAATGATGCTTAAGAACGTGAAAAAGATGCTAGTTAGAAACATATTTAGTATTAGAAACTTTTTTAAAGCTCTGAAGGCTACCTTGACATATTTTTCTCTCCCAAAGTTATACATGTTGTACATAAAATAGTAAGATCATGGTAGACATCTCAATTCAATGAACTTAAAAAAACAATCTCAGAAACTTGGCCAATTCTTTCATTTGGAAGAAGAAACAGTAAAATCATAAACACAATCATTTCCATACTGAGGACCATAGGAATAGATAATCTGAAATATGCAAATACTGGGGTTTTTTACAACCATTTAAGTGTCAGAAGACAAACTAAGAAAAATAACTCCCTTTATTTTCCATCTTGCAAAATTTGTATTTCCATTCACTTTAAAATAAACATAACACTATTCCATCTTAATCAGGTTCAAATACTGTGGTTCTGAGTGAGTGCTGTTTTCAACATCAGAATGCAAGGGAAAAATAAAATATTGTGACTGACTGCCTGTGTAATCCCTTGGTCTAGGGTCATCCCTCATCCTTTCACAGAATAATATGGAGAAGCATGGTATGTACCAAAACAGATATTGACCAGAAGAAAGAGGACAATTAACCCTAGAAAACCAAACTGTGTTCTTAAGATCATGCACCTTAAGATCATGCACCCCTGATAACATTCCACTAAAAAAATAACAAGGTTATAATCACTATTTCAAACAACTTGTTGCCTTTATTCTACTTAAATTCTTATAATATTAAGAAGTTAGTCACAAAGAAACTGGTATTCAGAAGAAAAATGATGTAACTTACTGTAAAGTTTGAATACAAGTTTCTGTACTGAACCTGGCAAATTAAAGGATTTGCAGGGAAAATCTTCTCAGGCATTTTCCAGGTTACTGTAAGTAACTGCTTTATACCAGGGATTTTTTTAATTGAAAGTATTTCAGGAGGGGCAAATTTCTCTAGAATGAAGAAACAAAACATTAAGAGAGGAAAATGCTTTTATAAAAGTTCAGAATTTCTCTGTCTATGTGTGTTCCAGGAAGTTAAATCCTTATCCCAATAATACACATCCTATCAGAGTATTCATGTGATGGTTTATTTTACAGACATAATTCTACGTATGGGAAGTTATCTGTAAGAGAAATTGCACACATAACTGATTTAATTACATGGGACTTTGAACAATCTGGTCTAGGGGAAGGTGTCCCTGCCCACCCAAGCCCTTCCATGATTCTGTGATTCTGCTCTCAAATATATGGGCATATGTCTTTCATTTGTATCAGCACTGAAAAGTATTGCCCAGAGACAACAGCAAGGAAAACAAATGAAGCAGAGCTGGGGTGCCAAAGGCAAGACTGAACTGCAAATGAGGAAAGAATTCAGCTGAAAAGCTGAGAGGGAGAGAAGTGTAAAGGAGATGATGGGAAAAGAACGGACCAGCAGTGAGAAAAGACATGGCATAGAGCATGTGGAGAGTAATGAGGAGTCATGGCAGGTCTGAACACGGGAATAAAGGATATGACTGATGATGAGTGCTGCAGCAAAAAGCAGTCAGTTTATAAGGGTTATTGATTAACTACACCACCAAAATGAACAGAGCAAAAGCTCAGGACAGGGGGAGAAGAGGTAGACAAAATATTATTATTGCTCCTGTGTGCAATTATTATTGCACATAGAACAAGTGGGGTTTTTTAACATTCCTAACCAGAAAGTAGAATAGCAGAGTAAATGATGGGTGGCCCTTAAGAAATTATAATATCACTACTAATTTACTGCCAGGTGCTGTACTGGTATTTGGTAGGACTCAGAAATATTAAAGTACAGTCTGAGTACCAATTAGGTTGACAAAAGGTTTTAATATATGGCCTTTACTTGTCAGTAACTAAAAACTTAGTAATTTATAATGGATACATCAGACACTAGCTTAAAAAAATACTGTTGCAGTTAGATGTTTCATAGCATGAAAACAACACCCTGTCATTTTCCACCACCTCTCAGAAAGATCAAGAAACTGCTGAAAATTACTGCCGTAACACCAACCAGTTTGAAGAATTTTACATGGAAAGGTCATAAATTAAATCTTTATTAACTCTTTTTTAATTACCTATTTTTGTCAAAGGCATAGGAACACAGTCTGATGAGGCGTTACCCCAAACATTTTTAGCTTCCACCTGAAAACAAAAATCATTACTATATGGAATATCTGGATGAAAAAATGAACACAACTCTGTTGTATTCTGGCAGGACCTGTCTCTATTTGGAGAAGCCATCCTAAAAAAGAGAAAAATAAAAGTAGTTAGAAACAAGAGGATTTTCTTAGAATAATTAAAACAAGTTGTTAGGTTATTATTTATATATCTTCGAGGTTGCAAGACTTTTTTACCAGTGAACATCTTTAGACGACATGTTTGTGCAAATGAATACTCTTTCCTAATTTCTCTGCTCCCTTGTACCAGTGCTTTTGGAGACACATGCTAAACTCAGCTAGGGAAGTATCTGGATTAAAACGAATGTTTAGGTTTGGCTGGAAACAGTTCTGCAGTCCAATTCACTCTGTGATTAATAAAAAGTTTGTGCTTATACAGGAAGGAATAATACTGAAACATGCTTTCAATGGCTGTTTTAGCTTCTGGCTTCACAAACTCAGCTAAGTTATAAAATACAGAAACACCAGAACTAGTAAGAAAGTTCCACATTAAAAAGGTGGAAGCCTAAAATGTCAAAGCTAAAATGAGGATAAAACTACACAGATTTTCCTACCCTACAATTTAAATAAAAAAGATAGTATACACTAGTACAATATGAAAAAGTATCCTCTGGAGTCTGAATTCCTTCCCATTCTCAAGAATAACTTCAGGCATTTTAGAAATCTCTTCATGAAACAATATTACCTGGAGTCTTGGTTAGGCAGAAAAAGAGCACTACTAGAAGCAGCACTATGAAGGACAGATTGACAAGTGCACCTGGGACAAATCTGTGCTATCACCTTCAAAATCCTATCTGAGATCTGCCTTGGAACAACACTGGTTTCACCATTTTCACAGTCACTTACGAAAAAGCAAGCTCCTAACCAATATTTAAAATCTAACAGAAATTGAAAGAACCAAGTATCTGTGCTTTTATACTGAAAAGCATGAGACCACATAATTTGTATTTGTAAATAGAAATTCCCAAGCAATCCAAAAGGACAACTCTGTATTCTTTCACTGAAACCTTATGACTCCAAGGGTCCCTAGGTTAAATGCTGCTGGAGTCAAGCAGAATACTCCAGAAAAGCAGTGGCTTAATGAATTTCGACAGGGAATTTTTTAAAGCAGATGAGGAAGCAATCTTTTTTACCCACCCAAAATGAGGATAGTTCATTACATAGAAAGTTTCTGGGAAACTCACCACAAAATGCCTCCATTCTCTATTTGTGCGTATGGTCACTCAACTTTCAATTTTATTAGTAATGTTACTTCAAGGGAGCAAGTGAATATCAGCTCTGATACAAATATTTCTCTACTGAATATTGGCTCATTTCCTTTATACTAAGAAGATACCAGACTACATTTTTTCAGCATTTACCAACCCTGAATTAAGCAATATTTACTGAGAAATGCCAAGACTCCAATCTCCATGACGACTTCAAGTTTTCTTTAAACAGAAGTCACGATGAGAGAGGAAGAGAGCTGGTTATCACACCCCAGCAACTCAGTTCCCAGTACCTCTTGTACTTACGGTTTTTGATAAAGAGTATATTTTGTTGTAAAACTTGTTTGTCTTCCTGCGTTCCAGGTACAGGTAATGTTATCATCATAGAAATAAATGCAGGAAATATTTTCTGGCCTGTCTGGAGGACCTACAATGACAAAGGTTTAAAAAAAAAAATCCAGCACAAGTAAGTAACTGTAATGTACACCTGATTTTGTTGGTCAAAAAGCAGATTACAGCAAACTTCATTCAGTGTCTTCATAGCACTTCATTTTATCATTCTTCACTGCCCTCAGAACTCCTCACAAAACCAAAATGAAAATCACTCTTTTTTACCCTGAGGAGACAATGAGATTTTCTCCAACTACTTCTCAGAAATACTGTCTTAAGTGTGCCTAAAGGTAGTAACTCTTTAACTATCATATATCAAAACCACTGCATACACTGTCTTGAACATCTAAGTATACACACACACCATCTCCCCCCTGCAACACACCCGTGGTTTAAGGTGAGTCCAGAAAGTAAGAGGAAAACAAAGAAACAGCAAAAGCACCAAAAAAAAATAGGCATTCTTTGACAGATAAAACTCCTTTTGGTTCTCTCCCAGAATATCTAACTTTTACCCTTTTTGAGAAACCTGCACAACCTCAAGAGTGCAGAAGACAAGTTCCTGGGAAATAGATCTATGTGACCTCGAAGAGATCACTAATTCTGGGCTCTCTTTATCTTACAAGCAAGCTAGCACAAAAGAGACAATCTTCTGCAATCTCTGTAGTCTGAAGTCATCCATAAAAATGATACACCCTGAAAGACTTTTTTGTTGCAATTCAATTTCATCACTGGTTAGAAGAAATAGGAGTAGACAAGGAAGAGAACAGTGCCCAGTGAAATAAACTGGTTGAAAAAGCCCTCTTTTCAAAACAGTATTTTTCTGTCCCATCGAATAGAATTCTCAAAAGATCTTTTTTTATCAACAAGCGTACAGCACATTAAACTTTGCAGAGAAGCAAGACCTTTTGCTGGATGTCTTTCTACAGATGTCTTGCTTTCATTGCTTCTTTATTAGAATGGGATCCCCAGGCATGCGTTAGTGTAATCTGGACTTAATCTGTTCAATAAATTAAAGAATTCGTATACATATTTCAACGTTCTCCATAGGAGAGTGTAACTATAGTTTCTTTAGAAGAGAGGATTAGAGAGAAAATCCTCTCTGGAGAAAGCTAAAGTTGGCTACACTACAAAGAAGATATAACCAAAGGGACAGACCCAGTACCTTCAGAACTCAACAGAAAACTTCAGCTGGGCAAAAGTCAGGGTCAGAGAGGTTACAGACCTGTGTCAGTAAGAAATGCTGGTAATGTCACACTTTATTTCAGGAAAAAAATATATATATACACTTGAATACAGGTGTTTTAAAATGCCACAACCAAAAGTAGCTGTTTTAAAAGTAAAATAATTACAGTAAATTATTAAAAATTGTTAAGATTATTTTTTCTGCCTTTCTACTTACAGCCCGATTTAACTTCTGTGTCAGCCAAAAGTTGTTCCTTGTCCAAGTTCATGAAACATTTCACATAAGCTCTGCTGTAAGTGAAATTATGGATGATTATACTAGATACAGTCTCATTCACAATGTTACAGTTTTCTGGAGCAATCAATTCATCGTTCAGCTTCCAGATGATGTGGCTTGCATTTCCCTGAGACGGGTAGCTCTTTCTAAGAACACAGAATAGTTTCAGGGGGGATCCTCTTGCAATTTCAGGAGATGAAGGAAAAATGTCAGCATCTGGGATAGAGTTTTCATCTAGAAACAAAATCAAAGACATCACATAGCCAAATTCCTCTTAAAATACTAGTGGAAAAATGGTAAGTTGTTTTGTTGTCTACAGATAATTTAATTAATTTTTTTCATACAGAGTTCAAATAAAATGCCCAGTTAGTCATTCAAATCAGATATTGCTGTTTGAAAATTCAGTTCATATTAATTATTGTATTACAATAGGTATTACATTAGAGTAATGTTTCAACAACTTCACAGAAATAATGAGGAAGTTTCCATTCAAATACTTTTTTAATAGCCCTAAATGAAGAAAAGAAAGTCTTGTATTTTAAGCCTGTTTTTATAAAACATTCCCATATGTAAAAGATATGCATGTAATTTACATGCATTTATCATTACTACTTACAATATCCGAAAACACATTAAACCAGTAAGGCTAAAATTTACAACTAAGCTGCAATATATTTCAATATTTCATTAGTGTTTGCATACCTCTTAGAATTTATATTCCCAGATAGAGTGCAGATACAAAATACACGTAAAAGAAGAACACATAAGTGGGCTGAATAAATGAATTGTGCAAGAATCACCCATTAGAGTCCTGGAAGGAACTAACTGTTTTTGTCGGGGGGATTTTGCTGCTACTTATTTCTTGAAGCCAAATTTCATTAATTCAAAATTATTAAATCAATAAATTTCATCAATAAATCTGTCAACAAGAGGACATCAAGACTACCATAAATTAATTTTTCTATATATACTGTACACTAAGTCAATCACCTACTAACTTCTACTTTTAAAATAAACTTTTCCTGCTTTCAGAACTCTTCAAAATTTCATTTGGAGAATGTTACCTTTTGGAAAAATCTCTTACGGCAAGGTGCTAATAATCCAGAAACATACCTGCTAGAGAGCTGCAGAGCAGGAAAAACATCCAAATCAAATTGTTGAACATTTCCTTCTCAGTAAGTATAGGCAGAAAATGCTGTCATAAAATAAAAATAAAAATAATGTACTTCAAGTAAATATGCCCTTTTAATACTTTGTTAGCATTTGTGTAAGAGTTAACAATATTATTCAGCTTTTCTCTCTTGTATTCAAGTGAAGTATTGCTTTGTCTAAGTGTCACTTTCCTGAACAATGGAGAAATTTGATGCAGTTTTCCCTAGGTAAGTTGCATACATTTCCTATGACCAAGAGAAAGACAAGTGTACCTAAAACACTGCTAAGGGCAATCCAATCCACACAAGGGTTTTACCTTCCAAGGATCATGTAAATAACTGGCAAGAAATCTATCTCCATTCACTCGACATGCAACCTGCCTCGTCTTTTCTAAGCAGATACATCAAGTGAATTCTTTTGAAAATTAAGGCTGTTGCAGGAGAAGGAATGATCTGCCTATCTTGAGCATCACCACCTAATAAAGAAATTATTCAGGAAGTGGACAACAGTGCAGGTCACCTTTCACCCAAAAGAGGATGAATTCATATTGGTTTTATCCTGGTTAAGTGTTACATGTTACCTGGCAACAGACCTGAGTACACTCTGCAAAGACAAAGGAAGGCACTTCTCTTTGGCTTTCTTTTTGAAGAGAAGAACTACTGAACTACTGTGCAGCCAAAAAACCTCTAACTCCAGGTTAAGAATGAGGAAAACAAAGTAGTAGACTGACTTCTTCCAAAAGGACAGCTGAGTCTAGGGTTCCATGAGAAAAAATTATAAACATCAAACACTGTCCTTGCCTCGAGTGCTGCTGTCAGCTCTTACAGAATCACAGAATGTTTGTTTGAAGGGACCCCTACAGACCATCTGATCCAAACTCCCTGCTTACACAGGGCCTCCTAGAGCCAGCTCCCCAGGACCATATCCAGACAGCTTCTGAAGATCTCTCTTGATGGAGACTCCACAAACTCTCTGGGTAACCTGTTCACTCTCACAGCAAAAAATTATTTCCTGATGTTCAGAGGGAACCTCCTGTGTTTCAGCTTGAGCCCACTGCCTCTGGTCCTATCACTGGAAAGATTCTGGCTCTGCCCTCTTTGCACCCTCCCCTCAGGTACTGATTAGATCTCCTCCAAGCTTTCTCTTCTCCAGGCTGAATAGTCCCAGCTCCCATATGACAGATGCTCCAGTACATTAATCATCATTATGGCTATTCCCTGAACTCTCTCTGGTATGTCCACATCTCTCTTGCTAGCGGGAGTCCAGAACTGGACAAAATATTCCAAGCGTGGGCACAGCAGTACTGAACAGAGGGGCAGGATCACCTCCTTTGACCTGCTGGCTGCAGTCCTAACACAGCCCAGGAAACCAGCCTTCGTTGTCACAGGGGCACATTGCTGGCTCCTGTTCTACTGGTGTCCGGGAGCACCAGGGCACTTTCTGCAAAGCTGCCCTCAACCTGGCCAGGTCCCTGCACTGCTGTCTGGGGTTTTACCTCCCCAGATGAAGGATTTGGCACTTCTCCTTGTTGAACTTCATGAAGTTCCTGCCAGCCCATTTCTCCAGCTTGCCAAGGTCTCTGTGGACAGCAGCTCAACCCTCTGGCTTATTAGTCACCCCTCCCAGTTTTGTGTCATCAGCAACCTCACTGAAGGCACGCTCTGCCAGAGCGTTCTAATCCAGAACACTAATGGAAGTGTTGAACAGAACTGGATCCAGTTTTGCCTCTAGTCACTGGCCTCCAAATGGACCACTGAACACCAGCCCGTGGGCCCATTTGTTAAGCCAGTTTTCAATTCACCTCACTGCTCATCCAGCCCACACTTCATCAGCTTGTCTGTAAGAACTCCTGTGTGTAAAGTGGCCCAACTCCAGCATGAATGGCAACCCACACTACTCCTTTGTACAAAATGTAAGTAGAAGATCTGCCTGTAGAAAATACAGGTGTCAGATCCCCTTCACCACATGAGGGCCTAGAGCCCAGTATTCCTACTTCCCGGACAAGTTATTATTCCTAACTATTATGCTCATAAGCAACAGGTGGGCATTATTATTTTGCAGCTAGTTAGGGTCCATGTTTCACATTAGGTTTTCAGATTTCTCTGGAATTTCAGCTATCCATGAAACCTGTCGCAGGAGGGCTCCAGGTAGGAGGCAAATACTATCCCCCTTAAACAGGCACACCAGTAGCTTTCAGTCCCAACAAGGTGTCTCCTCCTCCCACAGGTTCAGATAATGCTAGGAAGCAGGTGTGCAAGAGGTCACTGTTTGGGACACAGATCTGTAAGTGGTATGTAGTCAGTAGGGGTTATGCCCTATGCTATGGTTCTTTCCACAAAAACTTCTTGAATTTGCTAAAAAATTAAACTTTACAGTAATCTAAAAGAGAAAAACATGGTAAAAACAATGCTTTGAGTTCAGTTTCTGTCAGAAATCAAATATTATTTTAAGTTTGTCTTGGGAAGCATTTTATACACTTTGAGGCTATGACACTACTAAACAGGAGAAAGAAAATGAAAAGGACGTAGGATACAAAGAAAAATGAGGGAGGAGTTTGTCCAGTGATATACTCCTAAAATACAGCAGTAGCAAGATGGTACCAACAAGAAACAAAGCCAGTACAGAAAGAGAATATGTTACTACTCATTCATGTACGGCTGTATGTTCTTGTTCTCAAAGAACTAAAGATGAATTACACTACTGATCACAATAAAAAAAAGTAGTTGTTCCAAGTATTCTGCACCAGCACAACACCAGAAGTTTTTCTCATTGCCCTTGATGTCCCTGGCCAGATTTAATTTTATCAGGGCTTTTAGCTTTTCTAACCTGATCCCTCGCTGCTCTCTGTATTCCTCCCAGGCTACCTGTATAGACTTCCCTTTTGTGTTTGAGTTCATCCAAGCAGCCCTCCCAGTGTTTTTGACCAACTTCCTCTTTGTTGGAATGCATCACTCCTCAGCTTGAGAAAGATGATCCTTAAATATCATCCAGCTCTCCTGGGCCCCTCTTCCCTCCAGAGCTTTATCCCATGGTATTTTACCAAGCAGGTTCCTGAAGAGGCCAAAGTCTGCTCCCCTGAGTCTAGGGTAATGAGCCTATTGTCCTTGCTGCCCTAAGGATCTCGACTGAACTCCAGCATTTTCTGGTCATGGCAGTCAAGATTGCCCCTGAGCTTCACCTTCCCACCGGCCCATCCTTGTTGGTGACAACACAGTCCAGCACATCTCCTCACTGACTCCACTGTCACTTGGAGAAGGAAGTTACCACCAACACATTCCAAAAACCTGTTGGATTGCCTATGCCCAGCTGTGTTATCCCTCCAACAGCTATTGGGGAGGTTGAAGAGCCCCATGAACACCAGGGCTGCTCATATCTGTCTGTAGAGAGTCTCACCTGCTTGGTCTTCTTGGCCAGGTGGGCTGTAGCAGACCCCCACTGTAAAGTCCGCTGTCCCTGCCCTCCCTTTAATCCCAACCCATCACCTGTCTGTCAGCTCCTCATCCACCCCCAGGCAGAGCTCCGTGCTCTCCAGCTGGGCACTGACATAAAAGGCACCATCTCCTCATCTCCCCTGCCTGTCCTTCCTAAAGAGCCTGTATCCTTACATTCCAGCCCTCCAGCCACAGGAACCATCCCACCACATCTCCACTATGCCAAGAAGTGCACAGCCCTGCAGGCACACGCATGTCTCTGACTCCTCATTTATTCCCCATAATAAGAAATAAAGCTTCTGCTGGTATCTTACACATGCTGATTTGCTGTTTTTGAGGGGATATGAGACAGAAGAGGCTGCATTTCAGCCAAAATAGTTCAGCTGTTTCCAAGAATAAAGCAAACAAATTTTTTATCATATTCCTTTAACTAGCTCCAGCAATCCCATACTTTTTAAAGAAGGAATTGGAACTCAGAAGCATTGCCAAATCACGAGAACATTTTTGAATAATGCTTGTGCTTAAAATACCACATACCACAACATATCATATCACAGTGGAGCACAGCACTGCAAGAACAGGCATGGCCAAGCTGGCTGCAATGCCAAGTTAGAAGCCTTTGAAAAAATTCTGGTTTCACACGCACACCAGAAAGCTTAAATAGTCAAAGATCCCATCCACACCCAGTGGGTGCTCCTCATCCTGTATGCATCCTGTACCTTTTCCCCCTCTTCTAGTGCTTCTCTAGTACTCAGCCACACAGTGAGTCACTTCCACTTGCCAAAACAGCAGAAAGCTAAGAAAAAAAGGTATTTGTACTACATTAGCAAATGTCAGCAACTTGCTACATGATCAGACAGGCATCTGAGTTGGTGAAATAGAAAACTGGAGAGAGAGAGAGACCTCCATGACTTCTCCCAGATGTGAGCTGTTAATTTGGTTCAGTCCTCTGCTTCCACTTTCTCCAGTATCAATTAGCAGCTGTTAATTTAACATGCCAGCTGCTAGTTACTACATGCCAGAAACCAAGGTAGTGACTCAGCAGGTTACAGTGCTGCTCAAATCTTATGTGCATGTCAGGACACTGATACATAATACATAACAAAATAGCTCTTTGGCTGTTTACTGAAGAGGTTGTACATGCAAAAGTGATGAAACAGCATGCCTGAGTGAAAATTACACCATATATTCACAAATATTTCATTTAAAGATACCTATAAAAGCTCAGTTCTGATGACTAAACAAATATGAACAGAACTGTCTTCTTCAACTGATTAAAAATTTGATTCATTAAAGCCAGATTTCTTGTAGGAAGATGCAGTCTAAGGGTCACATTAAATAAATAAAACATGTGTAACATAGCTGATGAATAATGTGTCAATACTTCTGATTAAATTCCAGTGTTTGGAAGAGCTATGATTTAAAAATTTTATAGTCAGTGGAAAAAATTACCTGAAGTAACTTTTCCCCATACTGTATTTAAGACCATTTCTTAATTGCCCTTCTCCCCCATTTCAGGATATGAAACCTTTTTCCATTTAGATCCAATTCTAAGATTGTTTTTAACTACACAAACACACACCTCTGTGTACAGTGTAGATGTTACACCAAGAATAAAGAACATACCACATCTATAAATATAAAGACAGCATGTCATAGAGTCATTGAATCACAGAATGTTAAGGGTTGGAAGGGATCTTAAAGACCATCTAATCCTCCCTTCCATGTTCAGGGACACCTCCCAGGAGACCAGGCTGCTCAAGGCCTTATCCAACCTGTCCTCAAACACTTCCAGGACTGGGGCATCCACAGTTTCCCTGAGCAGCTTGTTCTAGTGTCTCACCACCGTCACAATAATTTCCTCCTAATACCTCAGCTAAATTTCCCCTCTTTCAGTCTGTACCCATTCCTCCTTGCCCTGTCACTCCAGTTCCTGTCAGAGAGTCCCCCTCCAGCTTTCCTGTAAATCCCTTCAGATACTGGAAGGTGTCTATGAGGTCCCCACACAACCTTCTCTTCCCCAGGCTGAACAGCCACAACTTTCT
>VXAZ01009916.1:176782-218212 GCA_013399875.1 Gymnorhina tibicen
GAGGGACACCACTTGTCACTGGTCTCTATGTGGACAATGAGCTGTTGATTACAACTTTTTATGTGTGGCCATCCAGCCAGTTCTTTATCCAGAGTGGTCCATCCATCAAATCCATGTCTCTCCAATACAGAGACAAGGATGGCAAATGACACAGTGTCAAATTCTTTGCATAAAGCCAGGTAGACAATGGAAGTTGCTCTGCCCTTGTCCACCAAAGCTGTAGCCCCATCATAAAAGACCACCAAATTTGTCAGGCATGGTTTGCCCTTAGTAAAGCCATGTTGGCTGTCACCAAACCCCTCTTTGTTTTCCATGTGCCTTAGCACAGTTTCCAGGAGAACCTGCTCCATGATCTTGCCTGACACAGAGGAGAGACTGACTGGTCTGTAGTTCCTCAGGCTTCCACATTCCCCTTTTTTAAAATGGGGGTTACAGTTCCCTTTTTTCAGTCATCAGGGACTTCATTTGACTGGCACAATTTTTCAAAAACTACGTATAGCAGCTTAGCAGCTTCTTCAGCCACCTCCCTCAGGACCTACAGCTGAATCTTATTGGATCCCATGGACTTGTAACATTCAGGTTCCTTAGATGGTCTCAGACTTGATCCTGTCCTACAGTGGGTTTATGGTCTTCATTCTCCCAGTCCCTGCATTTGCCTTTCTGAACTTGATTGACATAGCTGGAACACTTGCTGTTGAAGACTGAGGAACAGAGGTTGTTGAGAACCTCAGCCTTCTCTCTGCCCAGGGTATCCATGTCTCCCATTTCCTTTTGAAGAAGGCCCACATTATCCCTAACCTTTCTCTTCCTTGCAACATAGCTATGGACTCAAGGTGCCAGTGCCCAGTACAGGGGGACAATCCCTGCCCTGGCCCTGCTGGCCACACCATTGCTGATCCAGGCCAGGATGCCATTGGCCTTCTTGGCCACCTGGGCACACCCTGGCTCATGTTCAGCTGCTGTCACCAGCACCCCCAGGTCCTTTCCAGCCCCTCCGTCCCAGCCTGTGGAGCTGCCTGGGGTTGTTGTGACCCAAGGGCAGGACCCAGTGCCTGGCCTGGTTGAACCTCAAACCACTGGTCTCAGCCCATCAAGCCGGCTTGTCCAGATCCCTCTGCAGAGCCTTCCTGTCCTCCAGCAAATCAACTGCCCAACTTGTTTTCATCTGCAAACTGACTGAGGGTGCACTTGATCAGCAATAAAGATACTGAACATTGTGACTGAGCCCCATAGTGAGTCCAGGAGAACCTCATTAGCAACCAGCTGCCAAGTGGATGTGGCACCACTCAGCACCATTCTTTGTTCCAGTCATCTTCAAGAATTTTTAACATCTTTGCTGGAATGTGACAGGAAATTCTTTACTACCAAGCCTGACATTCATCTAACAACTATGAAGGAAGAAAGAAGCGGAACACTCCTTTTATTTAGTCTTTACTATCCACTGTTACAGCTCTCCCATGATAGCTGCCATATGGAGAGACAGACCTTGCCCTGTACACAGACAGCAAATGCCGAAAGCCAGGAGCCTAAGCCTCCACTCTGCCCCATTGGGCCACCCAACTGCGATGTTCTGCAAAATGCACTAGGAAATGCCAGTGAGCATCAAAATAGGAAAATGGAGGGTTTTCTACATTGGTCAGAGAAGACAATGACAGGCAAACATAATGGAAGAAGCAGTAAATTTGAAGGACAGCTAATAGGTTTCCTCAACTGTTTAACCCCTATGACTTATGCACAGACAAGCCCATCCATGCGAAAAATGACAGACGCTGTGATGAAGATCCTGGGCACGCTGACTTCACAATCCACAGTCTTTCACTGAGCTAAAAATAGTCAGTTGAATCTCAGACCAGGAAGAACAGGATTTAAAATATTTACCTTTAAATAGAACTTGATTTTAACAGGTGTTAGGTGCACTTTCTTCTGGGAAATAAACCTATATGTATTTTAAATTTTGATAGCCCACCAGAAAACTTAATGGTATCATAATCTACTAACACCACTTAAAGGAAATAAATTCAAACAATACATATCTATTGAGAAAACTACTAAGCTTACAGACATATCAGAAGGAGCCATATGGTGAGGCTCTCAAAATGCTGTATCAACTCTTGACCACAGAAACTTGTTCTAAAAACACCATAACATCAAAAAAATAAAATTATCATCACTTTAAATAACCTGTTAATTAAAAAACTTCAAATCAACTGGAAGCCGAAAAAGCAGGAAAGCCATTTTTCCTCTTTCAGTCTCTAAATAGAAAATGTAGGCACAAAAGGATAAGATACTTTTGTTCTAAAATTCTGAAGGACACAGTGACCAGGAAAAGTCAGTTCTGCTAGTAACTGCTGATAACAGTTATTTTGCTTAGTATGCCCTGGAGTTCAGATGCAAAATATGCTTTGATAAACCTTTTGTTTTCTTATAAAACAGCACACTGAATATTCATTCATTATAATATAAAATGCCGTTAACACTGGAATGTAAATCAAATTTTTAACTACATGAGCTTGATACTAATAGAGAAAAATAAAATATAATTCATTATTCTCTGAACAAGCATAACAAAAACGCCTCTATATAAATCTTAATGTATAAAATGCTCAGATAGATAAAAAAGCTGCAAAACAGATTTTTTTTTACTAATTAATATATTCTACCTCATAAAAGAAACAGAATTTTTATGGAAGAAGTTTAAAGTTACAAACACAAAACAAGATTTACTTTCTTTATCTTTACATATGGGTCACTTCTTTTATTTTAACTACATGATTGTATCCAATTTGATAATGCTCACTAGAAAGCATTAGTCAAGTGACATTAGAAAGGTCAGGCCACCAGTATCACTAGAACTAAATGTTGGTTATACTACCAGACAGAATGTTGCTTTCAGAGCAGCACTGTCATTCCCTGTTCTTTTTCCACTGAGAAAGAAAACACAGACAAGCTACGCTTTAAAGAGGGTTAACGTACAGGTCTGTTCATGGAGCAAGCCGCCTTCTTAGGCTCATTGTCTGAGTGACTACAAAGTCTGTTTGAGCTGCAAGGGTCTACTTTGAGAGATGATTTTGCATCAGACATTTTCAGTAAGTAAGACATTATTAGACAATCATTGCCTTCGTGCCCCTTCGTGTTGGTGGAGAACAAGTTGCCTCTCGTGTGGCAAGCAACTAGGTGAGCAAAATGGATGAACAGGATAGGAGGATCCATGCACTGAACTCCAAAGAAATGTAGAGCTCTCACTGAAGAGAGGGTAGCCAGATCAAAATCTTTTACACTTGTCAGATTTAGGTGGCTTCAATCTGAAGTTTGTACAGAATACACACCTGTCAGAATATCAGAAGGAAGATTCTCTCTACTGCTTCAAAGCATTAGTTCACCTTCTCCAGTCTTGTCTCTCAACCTGAGATTGGACCTAGATGTAAAACACACGTCTACTTAAATAATGTTAATAACATATGTTTTGGAAGAAAGCAAATAAAAACTTTCCTGGACTGTTATGGAATCAGCTACAGCCCCAAAATGTAGAATATAGTTATAATCCTTGTACTACTGCAGTGCTGCAGGTAGAAGAACACAGAACACAGGTAAAACCATGCAGGTATCACCATGCTCCCACAGACACGAGAAGGAAAGAGAACAAAATGAGCACAAAACTTCACTTTCATACTTTCTTCACACTCAAAAAAGATGACCATGACCCCGAAACTTACCTGTACTACATCATTCAGAAAAAGACATTTAATCATGTATTTTAGAAAACATTATAAACTCAGACTCATCGCAGCACCATAACCCTGCTGCTTCAAATCAAATCGTAATGGTTATCTTTCCTGCTATTCTTTACTATCTATGCTGTAAACTTACTAATGATACTTTTGTATCTTAGCCAAAACTGCAAGGCAAAACATGGCATAGTAGTGAGAAATCAGGCTCCATGGGACCTACTAAACACAGTTATGTTTTGACATCTCTTAGTATGACGTTTTTGAATTGAACATACCCCCTACAAGCACCAAATCATGCAAAAATTCCCCAGGTAATCAAAATCTTTAATCTTCAATACCGCAACCTCTATGATACAAACCCAAAGCTTCTTCCTCCCTTTTTATCCCTTTTGAGACCTGTTTTGTTACAGGTTAGCCTCTGACAGAAAAATCTGAACTGACCACTCTGTTCTTTTGCCTAATACACAAAGCTTCCTTCAAGCATGAAAATCTCCTCTTGCCCAATCAGTGTTTTAATTCACAAATAGAGTCTAGAAGTTGGATTTCAACTATTTTAGACAATCATAGAATCATTTTGATTCAAGAAGACCAAGTGCAACCATTAATCCAGCACTGCCAAGTCCACTGCTAACCCATGCTTCCAAGTGCCACATCTACATGCCTTTTAAATACCCCCAGGGACAGTAACTCCACCACTTTCCCAGGCTGCCTGTTCCAGTGCTTGACAACTTTTTCTGACAAGAAAGTTTTCCTAATATCCAATCTAAATCTTCCCTGGTGCAACTTGTGGCAATTTCCTCATCCGTTGCTTATAACTTGGGAGAAGAGACCGACCCTCATCTCACCACAACCTTTCAGGCAGTTGTAGAGAGCAGTAAGGTCTCCCCTGAGCCTCGTTTCCTCCAGGATAAATACCCCTGGCTCCTTCAGCTGCTCCTCGCAGTACTTGTGCTCCAGACCCTCCAGTTCCAAAAGACAAATCATACAGTCCATTACAGGTGAGAAGGCAAGTGACACTTCCCAATTTAAGCATGAGTACATGAACATGATGCTCATGATGAATATGTACATAAACACATTACAAAAATATTTTTCCTCCAAAAGCAGAAACTGCAAACACTGAAGAAACCTGGGGCCAGTGCATTAAAATCTGATACATCACTTTGAGAAAATTTGAGTGAATACAAATTAAGCAGAGAGCAATTAAGAGCTTTTACTTCCTTTAATGATTGCACACATTGCAAACATTTTGAGAACTAACTCTTAACCATTACACACACAAGGAAAAACACTGCCAAGCATCTGTATCGCATTCTTTACAGAATAAGATGAATGCAATGAGCTAAACAGAAAGTTTCAATTCTTACTGTCTCATGGACTTGAAAGAAAGAAACCAAAAGGATCTTTTTGGCCCGAAGAGACACAAAAGCATGTCCTGCCCCAAGTCTGGGACAAACGCTTGGAGAGATGCGAATGCAAGCAAACTTCACTGCTAGAGATCCACGCGAGTAACAGTCCGGGGAAGAGTTTCACACTCTCCCACACTTCATATAAACGAAAATGAGCAGAGGGACCTCTGCTGAAAACATCTTTTCCACTTACCTGGGCTGCAGAACGCGCGTTTGGTTTAACAGGGGCCTCTGCCTCTCCGCGACGGCGTAGAGACGGTCAAAATAGGAAGTCGCCCGGCTGAGCACAAGTAACGCTCTTTCCTGTAATTCCGAAGGCCAGCAACCCCCGCCCCCGCCGCCGGGACTAGCGGTGCCGGACTCGGGCGGCCCCGGCTGCCCCGCACGGCGCCGGCCGCCCGCGGGCGGATGCTCCGCCCTGCCNGCCGGCCGGGCGGGGCTGTACGCAGCGACGTTTTGGGACAGATGAACCAATTTCGCGCAGCGAAACAAGCATATTGGGGAACAGCCACAACAGAGGAGCACTCACGCGTAAGCACTTCATGCATCATTTAGGGCACAGGCAAGGGAATAATTCAAGTCGTGATCCCTTTTAAAACTAACAAATGTATTCCACTTAATGGCTTGGAAGAAGACTGCAGCCCATCAGCAACACAAAAAAAGAATAACGGGACTGAACAGCAGAAGGAACGTTGCAATTAAGATGCTGTGAAATAAGTAAATGGAAATCCAAAGTCCCTAGTAGTGTGCCTCCTATTAAGCACAGCCAGTCCTTGCTAAGCAGACACTCTCCAAGAACAGATACTGAATTTTAATAATGCAATCAGTACCTCAAGAAGTCTTGGCCCCAATTCAGGAAGAGATCCATTACAGACAACAAACAGTTTATCCTGCACCAGTGTCACACGTAACAGAAGCTGTAGATCGACTCATTTCAACTTCCATGACTTGTGCAGTTCAGGTTTTTTCATTTTAACACAGAAGCTCAACACCCACTCCAACTTCCAGATCACTCATTAGCCTTCACCCTCTTTAGCTAGTCCTCAGATTCAGCCAAGTAGCCCGTTTCCTTCCCTTTTTATTCTTGAATGATGTTGCCATTTCCCCATCATCCATAACCTCAGTGTGAGACTGCACTGTAAACTGCTTTAATGTTTCTAAATTCCCCCGGCTATTTAGAAGTATACATTAGCATGCATAGTGATATTTTGAAAACTTGCATTTGTTTTACTATAAGGTAACAGATAAAACAGAAACATGGTTCAAAAGAAGCAGATGTAAACTCTAACCTAAGTGCTCTTCAGTATACCAGATTTTTTTTTCTTTCGTGAGAATAAAAGAAAGGGCAGGACCAGATCCTTAATTATGTTTAATTATTGAACTTCTGTTCTAGACTTGGTCTGATTAGTTGCCTGTTCTCACAGATTAATACATTGTTTTTACTGATACACTGAAAGTCGGCTGCTCAATCTTTCAAAATGATGAAAAGTTACACCAGACCTAACAGACTAGTTAAATATTTGTTTAACTTTTAAAAACCTTGAGTCATCCCACTGCCCGCCTCAGGGCTACGTACGTGTTTAAATTAAAGCTTCCACAGCCTTAAATGTTTGGGTGTGCACTGGGCAGTAGGAGATTCCAGGATGTAGAGGGCACTTAATGATAGCATCAGTAATTGTTTCAGCTACTACCACTTGTAACAAGCTAATAGTAATGAGAAAAATATCTTACAAAAGTGATGTCATTTACCAAAGTGATTTGCCACAGAAGACAGGAAACTTATAGAGCACAACAGAAATCCTGCCAAAAAATGTGTTCCATATCCACACTTACAGACGCTTTTATCCACTTTGCACACAAATGCTCCAGAAGATCTAACTCTTCTGTCCTGAGGGTGGGAGCAAAGTGAAGCTACTGTTCCTGAAACACAAGGAAGTGCCTTCCACAGAAAGACTCAACTGTTTTCATTGCTGATACCTCTCTACCAGTATTGTTTGGGCTGGTGATTCAGGGGTAACTGCTCCAGGGACTGGTTGATCCCAGATGGTACCCTTTCTTAAGGGGAAGCATTTCCACTGCCTCTCTTGGCAGGGTGAGACAGGGGACTGCAGAACTACTGCTAAAAATCTGACCCTTACTGCAAATCCATTTGTTACTTGTAGAAGTTCAGTTTCAAAAAATATTTATCTTCTGTATTATGTATGGCTACACCCTATAAAGCTACTGGCCACTGTATAATTACAGTGAGCCTGTATTAATTAACACTGGTACAGAATAGAGAATTTTGTAGTTCGGTGGAAAAATTAAGTGCATTTTCATTGACCAGTCAGCAAATGACCTTGCCACATTTAATCGTGCAGTGTTAGCAAAAGCAGGTTTGATGGAAAACATACACTGAATTTTACCTCAGGAAGTTGCAGAGTTGGTTTTAACCAAGAAACTCACTAGGCTGATTTCTACCTATGCCAATGACCCAAACCACTTCATTCCTCTAAATGTAAAGAGGAGGGCATGAGAACAGACATTCATTGACTTATGCCATTGCAAAACACAAATAAAAAACATGAGTGTCCTTCTATTCCCTACTGTTTTTATTTGTGGGGAAGAACAATCCAGTGAAACTAGTCTGATTTTGATTTCAATTTCTGAGTATGCATAATTCCATTTTTCAGTGAGTAGCTTGTCATTAGAAGTCTACTAGCATCAACCATGCAAGACTGCATTTAACAGGTAAAAAAAATTAACTGTGCCGTTCTTAAATTTCACTTCAGAGTAACATGAAAATTCAACAACAGCAGTACCCTCAAAACCATGCTATTAAATTACTGGTTTATTACTACAGCCTTAGTATAAATGCAACACATTGTCCAAGCTTATGACTAACGTATCACTGAATAAGCAACAATAATGGGTGTAACAGCCAACTCTTAAGGGGAAGGAAGCACCTAAGATTTGTAAATGCTCACTGGTCAAAAGGAACAACGAGTCAAAGGGTCTGCAATCAATCAGAAAGTTTTATTAGTAAATTACACACTTGGCATGGAAATTGGTGTTTGTCCCTGACCTCTATATAAGCACACAGCTGTGAGTTTTTGATAAAAGGAGTAGGGGGAGAGAAAAAGGACCACCACAATCCATCATGTGCCTAAAGTCAGCTTCCCTACAGTGGGCAACACCTATACGACTCTAATTTGACACAGTTTTAGAGGCAGACTCTACAAACTGCTCAAATCTAATAAAAGGCGTAAGAAATGTACCAATTATTATGTTTTGCAGTGTGCAACTACCAACATTTAATGCACACAGAAAGTGTGTATTTAATGCCTAAATGCAATTATTTGTGAATCTTCTTCATCTATACTCTAGAGAAGATGCACTCAAGAAAAGAATCAGGTGTTTTGCTAAGAAGGCCACAAAGCCGTTATCAATTTCAGAAGAGTTACGCAATACTTCCTTCACATCACATCTTCCTTCACAGCATTGCAACATCACAGCAGCTGTAACTGCAAACTCTTAAAAACCAGGTAATGTTAAAATGCTGGCAAAGAAGGGATGTTTTATTCCCAGAGTAATGTCTCAGTGGTTTATTACAGAATTTTTTTACATGTTTTCATCCTATGGTAATTTAAGATTCCCAAGCCTTTTACTACAATTGCAAAAGCAGAGAAACATAATTAAATCTATTTGTACAAACAGGCTAAAGGAATTACTAAAAATCCCATGTGGCTTTAACAGCAGGACTACTAGGCACCACTTCTTGTAATTTTCCACCCTAAGACCACAGTAAGCAGACTCTTTACGACAACTACAACCAGGATGAGTTACTTCTGGCAGAGTCAATAAAAAGGGAGAGCTGCAGCAGTTTGTAGTAACCATCTGCAATGAAGCAAGTTTCTCACGTACACTTCAACAAAGAACACAGAAAAAGAGGCTATGTAGATGAGAACAGCTTATCATACAAATATTCTTCTCTTACACCTACCACTGCCTACTAAATCCTATCACAAAATGCCACATTGAGTCATTTTTTGAACAATCCCAGGGATTGCAATTCTACCACCAACCTGGGGAGCCAGATCCAATGCTTAACGACTCTTTCCTTAAGTTTTTCCTAATATCCAATAAAAACCTCCCCTGGTGCAACCTGAGGCCATGTCCACTTGTCATAGAGGCATAGAACCATTAAGGTTGGAAAAGACCTCCAAGATCTTTGAGTCCAATCTTCGATCCAACACCACCCTATCAACTAAACCACAGCACTAAGGGCCAAGTCCAGGTGTTTTTTGAAACCTTCCAGGCATGGTGACTCCATCATCTCCCCGGGCAGCCCATTCCAATGCCTAATCACCCTTTCTGTGAAGAACTTCTCCCTGATACTCAACCTGAACGTCCCCTGGTGCAGCTTAAGGCCATTTCCTCTCGTCCTGTCACTGGTTGCCTTGGAGAAGAGACCAACCCCCACCTGGATACAACCTCCTTTTAGGTCACCCCTGAGCCTCCTTTTCTCCAGGATAAACACCCCCAGCTCCCTCAGCTGCTCCTCACAGCACTTGTGCTCCAGACCCTTCCCCAGCTCCCCTGACCTTCTCTGGACTCACTCCAGCCCCTCAATGTCTTTCTTGGAGTGAGGGGCCCAGAACTGGACACAGCACTCGAGGTGTGGCCTCACCAGTGCCCAGTACAGGGGGACAATCCCTGCCCTGGCCCTGCTGGCCACACCATTGCTGATCCAGGCCAGGATGCCATTGGCCTTCTTGGCCACCTGGGCACACCCTGGCTCATGTTCAGCTGCTGTCACCAGCACCCCCAGGTCCTTTCCAGCCCCTCTGTCCCAGCCTGTGGCACTGCCTGGGGTTGTTGTGACCCAAGGGCAGGACCCAGCCCTGGGCCTTGTTGAACCTCAGGCCTCAGCCCATGGATCCAGCCTGTCCAGATCCCTCTGCAGAGCCTTCCTGTCCTCCAGCAGATCAACACTCCCATACAATTTGGTTTCACCTGTGAACTGACTGAGGGTGCACTCAATCCCCTCACTAAGATCATTGATAAAGACATTAAACAGTGCCCCCAGTACTGAGCCCTGGGGAACCCCACCCATGACCGGCCACCAGCTGGATGTAACTCCACTCACCACCACTCTCAAGGCCTGGACATCCTGTCAGTTTTTACCCATTGAACAGTGCACTTGTCCAAGCCATGGGCTGCCAGCTTTTCCAGGAGAATGCTGTGGGAAACTGTGTCAAAGGCTTTATTAAAGTCCGGGTAGATGACACTAAATACTCTGTGAAACTGTTCAGAACGGAAAACAATTAAGAGGTAAAACACTTCACTAATCTGCAAATCTGAGGTAAATCTTGGTGAGTGAAGAATACAATGTAGAAGTATAACTGCTTTTTATAAAATGAAACTTCTGTAGCTTGGAGAGGACTTACAGTACAAAGCATGACCAACCTGAATTTGGGACAGTACAGGTACTGGCTAAAGCCCATTTCTGGAATAGGACCAACAGTTTAGGAAATGTCTCAGACACATTACTTGTTTCCAAGTCCCTGAAATTCCTATAAAGTATTCATAGAATGATTTGAGCTCCTCTCTTTCCTACCTGGCCACTCACAATTTTACCTTCCAAGGAGTCAGGACACCAAGTCTTCACCTGGTGCCGGCTGGGTTTTTTGTTGTTGTAGTCTGAGGTCAGGTTTTTCCTCATGACTTGCCAGTTATCTTATGAAGGATACATTAGCATTTAGTCAAGACTAACATGCTACCAGTTATTTACACCTTCTAATAAGTCATGGCTTTATATTCTTAAATTGTATATACTGTACTTACAGTCTACATGCACAAAAATTCCCAGAGTTTCAGAGAGGATGGATTATATAATCACCAGTCAAGACAGTCAATGTGAATAAACCAAGTATATTCATTTCTAAAAGTGATCGCTAAATGAGCTGATCAACTACTACAAAAAATTTTATATTGCAAGCTCAGAAATTAATTTCTTCTGGTGAAGCGTGTTCCTTTGCTTAGTACATTTGTATGCTGCATATGACCTTATAATACAGAATCTCCGAAGGAAACGTAAGTCTTCAATATAATTTCATTTGACTGGCACGTTTAGACCAGGAAGCCCACGAAATACCGCTGCAGGGATAGCTTCACTGTTTCAACTGATGTATATAATAATGATCCTAAAGGAAAAAACCCAGCATTTTTAAGCAGTGGGAGTGGAGGGGCAGAGTTGATGAAGACAGAGAATCACTGAGAAAGAATTACTGAGAAGTCATCTGCCTGTTTTCATCTCCCTGCTACTAGTGGTAAAGGGAAGGGCACTAAGAGGCCAAACTTCAGTCAATTTATTTCAGTACAAACCTCATTCATCTTTCCAGGACAAAAAGTCTTCGTGAACAACCATCCCACCTCCTATGACCAGGCATATTTCATTTTGAAGAGTGGAGGATGAGCAAAGAACAGCATTCTTTAAAGCCGGGAGATATTTAAGGATTGGGTATTGCAAAATATTTTAGCTGACTTGGTTACAGAAGGAGGGAAAAGACAACAGTGCAAGGAAATCCTGCTTGACGGTATTGCACTGCAGGAAGACTGACAAGCTCATGTAACACTAAAATTAGCTGACTACAGCCATTGTCCATAGTTTTCTCAGACACTATCAGCAGGCAACATGTACATTTACAGTGAGAAAATATTATTCCTACTTATGGAAGAATATTGGGCTCTGAAAGGTGAATCAGATTTATTTGGAAGCATAAAGAGGAAGACATTTTTAGCAGTTTGGCTCCCAAATAATTCGTCTAGTCAATTCTGAAAAAAGTGCTGGTTCTGCAGTCTTGAATACAAAGTAGTTCCTCTAAGTGTCTTTTCTCACCAGAGTATTTTTTCTGCTTAATAAAAAGACATAAAAGCCAAACTCCTTACATTTAGAAGTGCCAAAGACTGTACCATAGTTACTTTGAAGGAAATAAATAGCATAAAATAAAAAACATTTAATATTTGTATTTCAAGCACTACTGAACTGTTGAGCTTTTGATAGGACACCCTCCCTTTCTGGCCGAGGGTGAAAGAGCAGAGGAGGCTGCTGTCCTGCTACAGTTCTTTAGTTTGTAGTTTCCGTTTTCTGAAGGCAGAGTTCAAAGGGGTTACACGGTAAGGTCAAGCAGCAACAGCAGCAGCAGGCTAACAGCAAGTAGTAAACAGCTTCTTCTTCTCTAAACTTACTGAAGTGTTGATTATATTTGTTAGTTGACCAATAAAATTAACACACGATGCTAGTTTTTCTTTTCTTAACCTATCCTGGTCTGATTCTAGCAGCCGTAAATCTTACACAAGTCTTGCATAGCTATTATGCAAATCTGTGTATACAGTTTCTATCAGCTCTTACTGTTTATTTGAACACGCTATCTAAAAAAATGTGAACACCATAGTTCCATCTGTTTTGTCTAAAGCAGAGAAATTCTGTGAAAAGGTAACACTGCTGCAGTAAAAGTGTTTAAGGTCTCTTTGCTGCACATTTTCAATGTTTAAAGCACTTAGCATATATTTCTACTAAAAGTTAAAAATCTGTATTTCTATTTCACTTTGGTGTGACTTCATGTATCTCAGTTTATCCAAAGGTTTTAATTCAACCCCTATACTTTGGCTTTCCTCTGGGCCTGGGTCCAGAGGGGCTCTCACTCCAACACTGAACTATTGTCTAGAATTAGTTCTACTGGATTTCAACTTTTTCCTTAAGCTACCTAGAAAAAACACAAGTATCAGATAAATTTGAAGAGAATGTGCTTAAATGTAAGATTCCCATGTCCTTGGTCCACACTCCATAATCAAATAATTTCATCTAATGTTGCTTATTAGTTAATGGAGTTAAGACATGGAAACAGTCATGCCATAAAACTCTCAGGCAACTGAGGGTTTATAAGAAATGTTATTGCCAAAGACTGACACTAACCACACACAATAGTAGCCACGCAAAAAAAAAAGTAAAATCTGCAACAACAGAGTAGTATTTCACAATTTCTGAAGTACAGGACATACACAGACATCCACATTTGACCAAAACCCATCCATTTATGGTGCCACTGAAGACAAAGTTCTGAGAGACGTCAAATACCCCCTCTTATGTCACCAAGGAATTCCCTGGAACTGCTGGACAGCACATTCAAATTACTAAACTTGGCTAACAGGAAAAAAAAAACCCAAACCAAATCCTTCTTATTACCTAACATTGAAGCTTTTACACTTTGTCTTAAATCAAAGAGGAAAACAGATTTTGCATAAAGCCAGCTGACACACTGAAAACATTCAGCAAGCTTGCTTTTTGTTCCCAGCCCTTTAACTGAGGTCAATGAAGAGAGACAGATCTATTCTTTGGCATTTTTAAAGCTAATTTGTAGGAGAATGCAAATTCCCACGAGTATTATCAACAAAGAGATATTTTCAGAATAGACTGTTTATGTCTTCAGCAGACTATAGTCTGCTTTCCTATCTGCCAAAACACTCTGGAGGATTGTAATCAAGATGGTACTAGTTTTGCAGACATTCTATTTTCTTCGTTTTTCAGAACCCTTGTTCAGAGTCCTTCAATTCTTATGGCCACAACTTCTGAGTTGAGATGCAGTCCTTAAGCAGCGAAGTTAAGCATATTGTGAGAACTTTGCATTCTTCAGCTACTACCTGAAGATTCCTTACAACTCATCCATAGCACATGAACAGCTCCAGATCAAAGGCTATAAATTACTAACTTCTATTTTCCTTTAGTGACAGAATAGGACATAGTGTGTGTGCAAACTGGCATCAAAAGAAAACACATGCTGTCAAGTGTTGTTTTATACATCCCATAAAAATTGAATTTAACTTGAAAAAAATCCACGTTCATTGTTCAATGAAAGGTTTAATGTCATTTCTCAACACTAGTCTGTCAAGAACCTTCAACTTAATCTTGAACTACAGTTCCAATACAAACAGCAATCTTTATACAGACATGGAGGAAAAAGATGGGAAAAAAAAAATTCAATGACCAGAGTTTAGCACAAACTACAGGTAGTAGAATCACCTAAAAGGAATCACAGGTGCACGGTTATGTTGTTCTCAGGTTTACATCAGTTCAGCAGAACCTTTTAAGAACACTTACTCTGACTCGCCACCAGAAGGACAACAGAATTCCCTTGAAGGAAGAAGGTACTGACATGGTATTTTCCAGTAAGTTTTTCAAAATGTTCTCCATGTAAGATTATTTGAGTGCAAAAATAAACAGGCAGCTGACAGTGCACTTAATTCCCCACCCCAACTTCCCTTGTCAGCATTTTTCTCCGGCTGAAAATCATACTGAAATGTTTTCCTGCAGATTAAATATTTACTTAAAAGACTCACAAAGCTTAAAACAAAACTGAGTATTTTATCTTTCTGCAAATATTGCTCTTCAAGTTTTATTTCTCTTAATTCTATTTCTCCTTCACAGCAGACTTGGCCCTTCCAACTCTCACCCTCTCATAAAAAGTAGTAAACATGACTTTTCATCTTTGAATTATTTCAACAGCATTCTATGGACTGGTTTGTTGGTCCCATTTTTTTTATGAGAGCTTGCAGCTCTCATGCTAGAACAGCCACCATTTTTTTTCTTATCACCCTTCTGTGCAAATGATTATGAAGAACGGGGCTAGAACAGTTGTTTTATAGAAAATGTAACAATTGCAGAACTCCCTCTGTTGTGTGACCACAACTCACAAGTCATACGACAGGAGACAAAGCAAAAAACACCCAGTGATCTAAAATGGTCCTTTGAACAATGCTAAGCCAGGTTCCCTTCAAATGTCTGCTCTAGGTTACAAGTGACTCTTTCCTTCAACTTCTCTTCACAGAAATGGACAAGTTTTATCAGCTCACAGCTTCTTCTTACAGCTACAGTTCACCCACACTTACTGCAGCCAGCCATCAAAAGCACCCTCAATTTACCTGAAATTCAGAATGGATGCAAAAAGCATCAAGGATACTTCTAAGGAAAAGGAATCATACTGCCCATGGTATTTTACTCTGAATTATTAACATCACACTTAAATACATCTACTGCTTGTGAATTGCAATTTAAGTATACTATCCTTCCAGCTCACTTCCAAGTATACAATTAAGACTTCATTCTTTTTGCATAATATATAGCAGTAAAATTACAGTCTACAAAAATAACAGTATTTCTCTAAGTAGATAGTTAAGTAAATAGTTTTGGAAAGATATTCAAAGAATGACAGCCCACTCTTCCACAGTGAGAGATTCCCTAGTATTGCCCAGTCAGTTCTGAGTCTCATTAACCTGGGTACTAAGCCTTCAGTCCTGTAAGCAGAGGTTAGAAGTATTATTTCCCTGGATTGAGTGGGAAGACTGTAGAAGAAAGAGTTCTCAGCACTGTGTGCTAAATAGCAAGCCATGAGAAGCTTGTAAACTAGTTCAGCTGTGCAAGATACTATAAAATGTGACCTTGCCCTTTTCCTTTGGGACCCGATGATATGCATCTTTGTAGCACACTACTGACATGGAGGAAAAACTTCAAAGCAAAAGCAACTTTACAGAAATCAAAAACTGTTAATGATTGCTTACCTCCTATAGCTTCTGCAAGCCTGGGAAAATTTCTGGATATAAGGCACCAAGCTTGCTCTAAAGCAAACTTTTCCGCAAGAGATAGCAGAAGCATATTTATGTCAGTCAAAGCTAAAAAGCTAAAAATCTACTAGATTCAACACAGGGTTCCATCCTTCTCTGAAGACAGCTCTGTAAAAAACATATATTTTCACTAAGTGGGTGCAGCCACTGACCTTTAGTTCCATATGCAGATGCAAATGTTCCACGCATGTCAAAGTAGTACCAGTTCATGAAACCGCAGCGACATATAGCTGATACAGAGGCAACAATCGAAGTGCACTTCTCAAACTTTTATTAACTGCTTAAGAGCTGTTTAACAGATCCTTAAATCATCATAACACAAGATTGGAACTTTTAACTGACATGTTACAAAAAAAAGGAACAAGGTTTACACGAACCCTTACATAAAGCTCTTTCCCAAACTAGGCCTTCACAAAATTATCTTCTCACGCAACATTTCACTTACAGCACAACAAAATACAAACTGGTTTGGTATAAAGTAGTTTAATCCCATGACTCAATTTCTCTTGCAGAACACTCCATCTTTACTTCTCCTGCATTCATGCTGCCTCTGCCTCTGTAATTCTAGGAAACACAACAGGTCCTAGTTTAGAATTATTAACACTTTGAATCATTTAATGGTAAGTCACCACAAAACAATTTCAGCTTTCTGCATGCATCTATCTCAATGTATTCTGAACACTGCTTTTAAATTAATAGGAAGTTTTCATCATTAACCTCCTGTACACAAGGATTTTTGACCCCGTTGTGCAATTACTGCAGTTTAATCAACCTCAGATTTTATCAAGTGTGGGAATAACATTTCCCACAGTTCATATCCCAACTTCTTTTCTTACCCGACACAAATCAGTTCATACAATTGTGGGTAAAAAAACCTTCCTTCTCCAGTATGTATTTAAGAATGACTGCATTACCTTCCCAATAAAATCCTTTTTCTTTGGAAAAAGAATAAAGCTCAGTAATCTCTAAGACTGCCTCAAAATAATCAGGTAAGATCCTTCAAAGATTCCTCTTTCAAATTCATCATTTGATTATCAGATGGCCTTTTCATGAAAATCTGGGCTGATTACAAAGAGAGTTTCTGTCAGACTGACATGAGAAGGTCTCATAAGAATTAGAACCTCATGATATCCAACTCAGAGAGTTGGTGCACTGTATGTATGTGATATTAAGGGCAGTGTTCGCAATGCAAGCAGACTTCACCTGAACATCTGTTCTATTCTGGACAAAGAGTCACAGTCAGATTTGGTATCTCAGAGGTTGTAAAGAACATAGACAGACTTGGACCTAGAAATGATGGATTTCATGAAATGCTGGGAGACACTACACAAAGGTTGGAGATGTGCATTTGGAAGCAATCTAGTGAGATCCACCTTTCAAAACAATCTAATAAAAAAGCAAAAATAAAGCGTCCTTGAACTGGAACATACAAGAAAGATCCACTGAGTCAAGAATTACTCTTCAAGAAAAGGTTCATGCAAACATACACACAACGTGTGTATGTGACTGTAATGTGAAGCTGCAAGTGTGATAAGGAAGCAACATTTGTGTAACTAAGATCTCATGAAAACCCCCCAAAAAAATGATTCAGACCTAATAAGGGAACTAGCCAGCCAGGTAAAAACACCCAAACCACCCAACGCATTCAATAATTATGGTATGGAAAAAGGTAAATAATGAAAGGAAAGTCAGAAGCTTCCAGACATTGTGTAAGCAGTGAGAGCTTATTTCTACTATGGTCTCAAAGAAAGTACATTTATAACATTTGGAAGCAACTGAGATGAGATGAAGTTCTTATGGAATCAAGACATGAAGGAAGGAAACGCTTTCAAATAGGAGTAAGTGCAGAATTTAAATCCTAAAATTAGCAACAGTAAGAGACTAGAAGGCTTCTCCTCATCACAGACATTAAGAATAATTTTGACACAGACCAGATTGGGGCATTTATCTAACTATAATTAGCTGAAGTTTTCAGTCAAATGAGTTACCTGCCTGGGTGATTCATAACAAGCAGTAACGGTATAATCAGCAACTATTTGCTCCCATCCTACATGCGCAGTAGAGAAAACTTCTGAGCTACAGCTTTTGTGTATGCTTGCATGAATGTTTTCGTCCAGAGTAATCCTGACTTTATAGATTAAGACTAAAGCAGCTAGTAAGAGGCCACACTGTAGGAGCCCAAGTCAAGCAACTTGTGTGAAATTAGTTTCAGTAATATTGAATTCTTTGAAGACGAACAACTAAGAAAAGGGACACAATTACAGTCAGAACAGTTTCAGTGGCATTACTCTGGATATATATACCACTAAAGACACTTATAAAACCGCAACGAAGTTCTAATCGCCAAGACTTTCAGTTAATTTCCAGACCTACCTTTTGGGTATTAACTGGGAGTCGTCCTCCTTCAGCCTCCAAAGCAACTTCTGTCAACCAAACAGGAACTTCCTGCTGAGCCTATGCAATTAGGAAAATCAATTCAGAGACTTTGACTGCTTTACCAATTCAGATTAAGAGCTCTGTAACTGTACCAAAGATGTAACAGTTGCTCAGGACATTCAAGTGAAATCTTAAAGAACAGAAAAAGTTAAGCACTAAGATTTGAAACTTACATCTGAAAGCACTCTAACTAGAGGTTGTGCAAGGTGACCATCTGAATTGTTATCAAAGAAGCCAACTGCTTTCCCTGTATTTCCACAACGACCAGTTCGCCCAATTCGGTGTACATACTCTTCAATGGTGGAAGGAAGATCAAAATTAATAACATGCTGAACGCTTTCAATGTCCAGACCTCTTGCTGCCACTGAGGTTGCCACAAGAACTGGACATTTTCCAGAGCGAAAATCCTGAAGAGCTATTTCTCTTTCTCTCTGTTCTCTATCTCTACAAAGAAAGCAAGGGTTAGAATGGATGTGTCAGAAAATCTACAGTATTATGTAAGATACAATTTAAATGCCATGTTTCATGGACAGAAGCTTTTGGGGGGGACAAAACCAAAACCAAATCAAAACAAGAAAAGACCCGAACAACTCATATGCTGCCAGTTTAGGTTTTCTGTATTTTTAACTGAGGAGCAGCAAGACAGAGCAATTGTTTTAACTTAAGTCTCTAGAGAAATTGAGGGTATTTAAAAGAACTGGAGATAATTATGCATTAAAGTCACTGCCTCTCCAAAAAAATCCACTTGCTTAATTGATTACAAGTGCTTTTCCTACAGCTTTGTAACAGGGAGCCAGAATAGCAAAGACAAAGTCTACCTAGAGTCCTGCACAGGCCATTTTCAGATATACTAAAAGGTGTGGCCAGTCAACAGTACAGAACTTGTCTTCTGTTTATCATCATGACAAGAAAACTAGATTTGCTCTGGCATTTGCATATTTAAAGAACATTTACAAATTATCCAGTACTTAACTACACTGGGTCAGAATTTCACTCATGTTCTTTACTGTCCAAATAAGAAAATAAATTAGAAAGCTAAACAGTGCTCTTCAGGATCTCAACATGGGATATTTAGGGAAGCCTGGTATGACCACTACTCCAGAGAAGAGTAACTATCCTAATTTCAACTCAAAAAGGTAAAGTGAATCAGAAACTAGTAACATTCGTGACAGTTTAACAGCTTCCACTGAACCAGTTATTCTCTTTATAAGTATACTTCAACTCACAGTATAATAATTCTACAGAAATGTATTAAGAATTTCCTCCCACACAAGGGAGTTGTGGGTTAGCAATACAGACTCGCCAGGAATGGAAGGCCAGATCTTCTCAAAAGCTGTGTGGCTTTCACACACCTCTAAATCCAACAGCCACAGGATACACACAAACTTCCTGCATCTGCATGCTAAGACGATTTTAGCCGTTCTTCAACCCTGATATTCTGATGTCTGTCAGAACACATGGCAAGCTAAACTACACAGATACGGCCAAACCCTGAGTTCTCAATAAAAGCTTCTTACAAGACACAGTATTAGGTGACTTTCACTTTAGAAATACTTACCCATGGATACTAGTGGCTGGTATGTTTTCTTGACAAAGAAAGCATGCAATGAAGTCTGCTTTTTTCTTTGTGTCCACGAAGACCAGGGTTCGTTCACTACCTACATTGAACATAAGTTTAGAGTTGCTCTTATCTATAGATATCATAGATATCAACACCTAATACAGACACACATTTTGAATAAAGTCTTTAAAGTATGACTGTAATTTCTTGCCTATTCCAGCTAATTAAATTCAATCCATCAATTTCTGGATCAATACGGAAACTGAGTGGAGACACACACATTCTGATTTTCTCCTCAATAAAAGAAGGAAACATTGTTCTCTATGACAAGCATGCATTCCCTTTCTCCAGCATGTGGAAAGCAGCACAGCAGTACATTATCCTGAGCACTGAACAGCAAGATTCCATGGTATTTTTTAATTCCAAATTCACATTCAGTCTTCAACACTAAAACTTAAAACATACAGAACAAAAATGGAAAAATCCCAGATACTAATAAAACACAGGACCAAACATTCACACAATAATTTTAATACACCTATAATATCGAGGTAATACCCCCAGAAGCTGAAGTACTGTAACTGACCATATGAAGTAGAAAGCCACTAGGAAGGTTATCTGCTAGTATTAGAGATGAGTCACTGACAAATACCAGGCATTAGACTAGATTCAATGACACTTGGAAGTCCCTTCCAACCCAAACTATCCTAAACAAATATGCCTAAAAACCTGCAATTCCCCAAGTTTTGCTTCAAGCTTCGTCAATAGTCTTCTAAAGCATGTAATACACAATAAAATCATAGAACCATAACCTTTTAAACACAAGTTTAAAACCAAGCAATTCTGACTTCTGTGGTAAACAACCGGCATTAAGGAAAGTTACCTATGCTGTGTAGAATTTCTATCAGTTTATCCCTCTTGAAATACTGAGAAACTTGAAGAATATTTTGCTGAACATCACTGCATGCTCCACCCACATGTCCAACAACAACAAATAAAAAATCAGTTTTCAAAAATTCACCAGCTAGCCTGAAAAAGAGACAAAATTGAGCAACATGAAATACAGTATGTAATTATTTTTGCTTTAAAATCACACATTTTCAGTTATGTTTAAGCAACACTTACAACAATTAATTTTATCCTCCACCTTGTGAGGTACAATACAAGTAGTCTTATGTATATTTTTCAAAAAGCCCGAAGAGTCTGCATTGTTTGGGTCCAGAACACAAACCACATCCTGGGCTGCATGACACATGACCAGCAGGTCAAGGGACTCTACCTCTGCCTTTCTAAGACCCCAGTGGGAGTACTGCATCCAGCTGTGGCATCTTCAACACAAGACAGACATGTCAGAGAGGATGCAGAGAGGCCACAATGATGATCAGAGGGCTGGAGCCCCTCTCCTCTGAAGACAAGCTAAGAGAGTTGAGGAGTGGGGGTCATTCAGCCTGCAATGACCTTGCTGCAGCCTTCCAATACCTAAAGGAGGTTTATAAAAAAGAGGGAGAGAAACCTTTTATACAGGCTGATAGAACAGGACAAGTACAGGCTGGACAGAGAATGGATCAAGACTAGACCTGGAGGGAAAGACTTGGGGGTGCTGGTGGATGAGAGGCTGAAAATGACCCAGCAAGGTGCACTTGCAGCCCAGAAAGCCAATTGTGCCCCAGGGCTGCACCAAAAGCAATGTGGCCAGCAGAGCAAGGCAGGACATTCTAGCCCTCTACTCTGATACTGTGAGACCCCACCTGCATTCAGCTGTGGGGTCCCCAGTGTAAGAAAGACGTGGACCTCCTAGAATGAGTTCATGGAGGCCAGTACCCTGTTAACAGGGCTGGAGCACCTCTCCTATGAAGACAGGCTGACAAGAGCTGCAGTTGTTCAGCCTGGGGAAGAGAAGTCTTCAGGGAGACCCTGGAGTAGCTTTCTAGGGTGAGCAGCTGTACAGTCCTTAGCTGACAGCTGGGATTAAACCACAGCCTTTTAGTGGGAGATATAAAGCCTCAGTCAACTACAGTCAACTACAAAAATGCATGGTTCTCTCAACTCACACACAGAAAGAGATTCAACTATCAGATCAAAGGTCTATGTAACAGCAGAAACAAAGTCATGTATAAAACCAAGCATTATGTTAAAACTAAATCTGATCATATACACTGAACGGGTACAAGACTATCTGAACTCAACACGTCCATAGAAAGCACCTTGTCCAATACTACCAAAAGACTATACGGTTTAAAGCTCTCTTGGTAGCAGAGTATGGGGAAATCATTAGCCTTCCTGACTTCAGCACCAGAAAAGCATTAAATCCAGGAATGAACTGACTCTAGAAAAGAAGGGTTTTCACACTCTAAAATGCAAACACTACCTTTAGGCATTTCAGTTTCAAAAGGTTACAGGAACGACAGGGGCAAGAAAAAACAGCCTCAAAGCTGCACCAGGGGAGGCTGAGACTAGCTATTAGGAAAAAAATCTTCACTGAAACAGCTGTCAAGCATTGGACCAGGCTAGTCTGGAAAGCAGTATAATCACCACCCCAGAAGGTACTTAAAAGATGTGCAGATGGGGCACTGGTTTAGTGGCTGACTTACTGGTGCTGGGTTAATGATTAGACTTAATCAGCTTAAGGGTCTTTTCCAACCTAAATGCTTCTTTGACTCTAGTGTTACTATGCACTTCCAAACCATGATCTAAGCACTCAGGTTTCTGAAGTCTTCGAGTAGCACTTGTAAATCCTGCAGGACTGACAGTAGAAAGGTAGATCTTTTTTCATTAAGCAGAAGCAGACAGTAAACGTCTTCCACAGTTCAAGGAATCTCCTCCTTTCAGATGCTGGTAGTCAAGACTACTCTTGATTCATCCCCATGAATGCAAAAAAAGTACACAGCAAAAGCATGTGCAAAACTGCAATGCTAAAAACAGACCTAGACATCAAGGGACCCAGATTCTTCTTTCAAACCCAAAACCTGAGCAAATCAGAGCACACTGTGTCTCTTACATGGAGATACACACGCCTGGTCTCTTCCCAGGATACACTGAGAAGTGAGACCACATTCCTGCAGAAACAAGTAAATACATGGTATGAATACAAACTATACTTGTGTACAGTATCATTTGAATGCCTGATTCCCAGCTGAGCAAACAAGGTCATTATTATTCGTTCACTACAAGATTATTTTTCCATACAAAGAACCCTATGAAAAAGGTCTTGACAAGGAACCAAAGCCACAACAGATGAGTCCTGCTTTAAGAAAGGTCATACATTTCCACATCAGTGGTCAGCACTACCTGACTGAACAGGAGAAAACAGCCCATTCCCCTCTTTCATTCAGGACAATCAACTACAGAAAAGTATTTTCTCCCTGCCTCAAAAAACACCTTTCAGACTTTCTGAAAACCAAAGTAAGCTGTCAGGATTTAACTCACTGAAGTACCAACACACTTCGTAACAGTATCCCTACCACAAGAGTCACCAAAATTATTTGCACTGCTCCAACTGAAGTTTAGACTCTTCTGATTTAACAATGAGTATTCAGATGCCAGTGTCTTGAAAAGCAGAAGAAATACTAAAGAGCTTTCATCCACACGCAGGGAATTAGTTGTTACGTTCTATTACTCAGCAACCATACTACCATCTGTTGAAGACTGTTCCCTTAAGAAAGAGGAACTTTAAAGGTAATGAGTAGTAAATATGTAAAATGTATTGTAAACCCATTCCTGGGCACTTTAAAACTACTGAAAATAAGTATCAATTATCCACATAAGTAAGAATTGCATATCAGAAACACTGGTAAGTTGAGCAATAATCGGTATGTCTTGTTAGCCAAAGACAGTGCTATCAGTGCTGGTGAAACAGCAGCATCACTGGTTTTCAGCTTGCACAGACTTGGTGGGGGAGGAACAAGAAACCAAAAAGGGCAACAGGAGGACTTCTGCAGAAGTGGAATTTAAAAGCCTTCAGACAACTTCCTAAATTTCTTTGGAGTTCCCACCTAAATTAAGCAGTTTATGTTTTAGAGTCTCTGCTTCAATTAAGCAAGGAATGTTAATATCATAGTTTTCAGTATGTCCAAGTAAGATTATAAGCTTTTAAAAATAACGAGTGTTCTTAACTCTTCAGATATTTAGTTCTATCCAAGTACATCTTCAGATGTATTTCTATTTTTATTCTACTCACCTCTGAACTTCTTCAGGAAAAGTGGCACTGAACATTAGTGTTTGGCGTTTGTCTTTTTGTGGCATGTCTGGGAAAGATACGAGCTTCTTCATATCTGCGCCAAAACCCATATCAAGCATGCGGTCTGCTTCATCTAGCACCAAGTATTTCACATTATGCAAACCAATCTGCAAGTATTTCAGTCAAAGAAAAACACTGCAGGTTCACTGACAGTATACACTTACAAAATACCCTAATTGCCAAAATCCACCTTTTACTTATTTCTTTCAAGTTAAACAAATCATAATAGTTCCATTTTTTATTACATCTCAACCTCTACTTAACCTCTTAATCTGCACTACTGCTAGCATTAGGCACACACCATAGTGCTTCAGAACTTGATTCAGCAATGTAAACACATAGAGCCTAGATATCAACTATAATTCAGCCCATCTATTTTGGAATTATGCCTTGAGTTTTAGAAAGGTTCTCTCATATAACCCTCAAACATTCTCAAAACAAGGTTTTTTTTCTGAAAAACCATTATGTCAGAAAGCATTATTAAGACTATTGCAACTTCACTGTTGCTGACCAAGACTATCACTTTGACTAAAAGCCTAACAACTGCAGAAAACTAATCTCCAGTTTATTACCAATAAATGTTTTTCCAAACCTCGTTTGTTCGGTGAACATCACTGAGTCACCACTGTAACATGGAGCAATTTCAATATGAATTTACAATGACTGGAAAAATAAAATTCAAATACAGTATTATATAACCTGGAGTTTTTTGTATTTTGAATCAGTATGGAAATATAGTTCCAGACAGATAAAAAGCCATTGTAGCAAAACAAAGAGGACATCAAGTGAACATCTACTATGGAATATGCCACAAGAACTAAGAGAAGCTGTTCTACGTAATTAAGCTATGAAATTTTATTGCCATGACCATTGCAGCCACTTCGATTTAGACGGATATTTTCCAGCTGGCTCTGAAAGGAACTGAAGGGATCTAGACTCAAGCTACTCCTTTGAAAACCTCATGGAATTTAGATAGAAGAAAATCTCACTTGTATTTCAGTGCCTTTACAAAGGCAGCATACTGACAGCGCCACTAAAAACCAATCTCTGCTTCTACTGATTTTAAGGAATGAACAATAGTTGTTCATCTTTTAGGTAAGAGTATTTAGGGAATTCAGATGTTAAGAACTTACCTTTCCTCTTCCAATGATGTCTAGAAGCCTTCCTGGAGTGGCACATAGTATATTACAGCCTAGCTTTATCTGACGAATCGAATAGTCTGTTTGTGTACCTCCATAGATCACAACAGGTCTTATACAAGTTCTATTATGTACAAAAAAGTTTGGATTAATTGTGTAAGTATGAAAACAGTATTATTTCATTAAAATTCAAAAAAATAATCAGAGCTACTGCAAATCATTTTAAGAGTGGTTTAACTCCTTCAGCATACAGCTTGGTCCAAAAACAGCACTCAAAAACAGAAACTCACTCAAAGTAAGCTTAAAGTTCCTCCTCACACTACGTAACAGAGGCTGTCTAGGAACAAGTGGCTTGCTAGGAACAAACACTTGATTTCACCTGCATTCTCCCCTCTCCCTTCCACTGAGACCTACTAACAGTAACAGCCAAAATGGTGTTAAGACTTTGTCCCCTTTCATACAGCATACTCAGAAAAAGAAGAACCACCACTACATTTGCCTTCAGAGCTTCAGAAGTAAACTTTGCAGACCTTAAGAGGGCAAAATAAAAAATACATGTATGAAATCTTTGTAAAGCAGCTAATCACATTGGCCATACAGTGTGTGACTCAAGGATTATAGAGCAAATCCATTCAAAGACTATACTACTCAGTGTTCTTCCCACTAAACTTTTCGGTTTGATCTACCAAGTAGAGCTATATCAGATACTCTTATGCAGAAAACCACTTCTCTAAGCAAGAACTACCTTATGCAGCTCTGAAGCATGTTTACAAGCTCATCTTTATAACCTTCTGCTAAGATTTTAACATGCATGCAATGAGTATTTTCACGCCCAAATTCAAATGGTCTTTTCCTGAAGATACTAATTCAGCTTCATATGCAACAATAGTGATCAAATAAGCCTGGTAAATTTTTACCAAAGTTAATGAAAACTCTTCAGAAAGTTTTAGTCAAGAATAGAAATTCCCTCTGGAAACAATTTCAATATTTATCCACTATTAATATGTGTATTCCATATTCCTATTTGCAAATTAAAGAGCCTAAGATCATAAATCTGAACCGATGAATATGCATGCTATTCTTTAGACACTACAGATTCATATCCTGATACTGTTTGACTCATTCTCGTTTTTACTACAGGCCAGCTGTAGCAAAAACTTCTAGACTGAAATGTTATTTTATGGTGAAATCATCTGTATCGATGCAGTTTAAAATAGCATAATGAACAGAATCAGCTACAAAGGTGTAACAGTTTTAGAGATTAAGAAGGTCTTCTTAATAACATGCTTAGTTATTGATCATTCAGAAACAACATGATCATTCCTCCTGAAGAAGACAGCCTCCAAGTGTAAGTTGCTTGAACAAAAGCAAGTATGATTTATCCCACCAGACTTTGCAGCAATGATGTTCTGCATTCCACCTCCAAACAGTAACAAACTGTTACATACAATAGATTTACTTCTCTTCTGTACACTGGTAAAACCTATTACTTAGTAGTGAAAAGATTAACGACAAATCTAGTACAAATGTACTCTCCCACAACATTCAAGGATTTACTAACAAGTTTAAACCATTTGTTCAGTTTTGAAAGCTTGAAGAGTTTCTTTGAGCTGGGACATGTCTGTCCAAGACCAGAAACACAGGGAAGGAAGAGTTATTAGAAACCATCACTGAAAGTTAACTAAAACCTGTAACATCCACCTCCATTTTGCCAAGATCAAAGTAAAGCAAGTATGAATTGCGTAAGGCAAGCTAGTAAGTTACTTCATATTGAATACATCTAGTGCAGGTAACTCAGTGTGCAGCTGCAGTGCAAGCTGCAGACTAACCTCTGGGTGGCAGGAAATGGCTGGAGCTCGGGCAAAAGACCGCGAACTGGTGCTGACCAAACTTTGCTTAACAAAGGAGACAGGGACCTGAGCATCACTAGCTAGGTGACCCAACACTCAGACTCTGCAGCAGCAAATAATTCAGTAAAAAGACCTCAGAATATTAGGTATATATACTGTGAGCATATAAAAGCCTAGTGATTCTGTTTCAGGAGTCCCTTCAGGAGACACCCTGCTTGAGTCATTACACATTGCTGCACAACAATGAAATTACTTGAAGGAAACAGAGGTCTGAGATTCTGCTGTGGGAAGCCTGGGGTCGAGTCAGTGAGGAAACCGCGTCTGACTCTCTGAGTGGTGTGTGTAAGAAGTCAAGTAGGGCAGCCAGAAGCTCACTAGAGCCACCTGCTGCAAAAGGACTTCGGTCCAGCAGTTGAAGTCCCTGGTGGCAGCAGAGTGACTGCCAGAGTGGCTCTTGGATGGTCAGACAGTAGAATTTTCTTACCACTTCTTTTAAGAAATTTCTTTTAAGACAATTATGAAAAAAACAAAGCACTGCTAATTCAAGCAAAGTAATAATCAATACCAGGCAACAGTGCAAAAACTTACCCATACACAAATTTTCTTGCTTCTAGGAAGATCTGATTTACCAGTTCTCTAGTTGGGGCAGTAATAATACATTCCGGTTCTTGCTGCTCTTTAAAGCTACTGGCAGTTACACCATCCCTCATCATTTGGGCCACAACTGGTACAAGAAAGGCTGCCTGGGGGAAAAAAAAACCACAGCAGTATTTGTGCTGTTTAGTCTTAAAAGATTTCATCAGTCATATTAAAACCTGCATATCAATCTTGAAGCTTGAATGATAGTGCACACAACGATCAAGGAAATCAGACTGCAAAAGGATTGACCTGAATGTGCAACAGAACATTTAAGATTATTTCTCCTTGTTAACTAGTATGAAAGTATCTCTCTGGATCTTAACAGTCTAGTAACACAGGAAGACAATCATGCAGAGGGGCTAACTTTCCATACAGTTCCATACACTGATGACATACCCTGGTAATTACATAACCCAAGATCCTTAATGTGTACTTAAAAGCTATTGGTTATCATCAGTAGGTCTGTAAAGTAACCATGTACTAATATTCTCCAGACTACTAGAATGGCAGATCAGTTTGCAACACAGCACCACACCAGCACACTTACTTCCATCTAAGACTAGTTACCCACAAAATTGCATCTGCATAGCATCCCAAAAGCATTTAGAATATTTAGAGCACAGGCTTTGGACATCTCCGCAAACAGAAGAGGTCTTTCAAAAGAAGTGACTAGTAAGCTACATTAAAACAAAACTAGGATTCCACACTAAAATGAACTGCAAAAAGCTACATTTCATAACCAAACATTCCCATCAACCAGCTGTCAGTGGTTAGGTCTGGGTACATTAGACAATTTAAAAAGTTGAGACAGTTTTCAGTATCAATTCTGAACCCTGTTCCATGATTAACAGTGAATGATCTAAAACCAAGTCTGGTGCAGATCAGACTTCATCAAACCAAGTATGACAAACCTGCACAACATAGTTATGCCAGACTGTAAGTTTGAAAAAAAACTAAAACCACACAAAACTCATACACACACACACAAAAGAAAAATAATCAAAAAACTCATCCAAAACAAAACAAAAAAGCCCCAACAAAACAAAAAACAATCCACCAAACAAAAAACAAAGAAACAAAAAAACCCACTAAAAAAACCCAAAACCCTACACACACAATACAAAAATCCCTACTTTCAACTGCTGAGTCTTCCCATCAGCAGTTTCTAGGACTGCCTGCCTATACTTCTGAATCCACAGCTGTAGCTCTGAAGGCTGGCCTGCTGTATCAAGACACTAATTTACTGAAATAAAGCCCAAAATGCAACAACCCTATCATCATCCGTAGCTGTGCCTGATACCCGCCATTGCTGTGCAAGTGAAATTATTAGATAACAAGCAGTCATGCATCTGGGAAGAGTGAGGCATCCCCTTGAATGCTCATAGTCTCACACAGTTTCAGTAGAATGAATACTGCACAAAATGCTTACAGTTTTTCCTGATCCTGTCTGGGCACATGCCATTAAATCCCGTCCTGCCAGTATAATAGGAATACTGTACTTCTGCACTGGAGTAGGTTTAGAGTATCCAGCTTTAGCAATGTTCACAGTTAAAGTATGACAGATGTTAGTGTCTGCAAAATTCTGCAAGAGAAAAAATTAACAGTTATTACACAATCACAGAAGGTCTAAGTTTAAAACCCAAAATACTTAGTGTAGGCTACAGACATCCAAATACCAAAGAGTGTTAACTTTAGAGGTAGTCTCACCAGTCATTTAGATTGCCAAGGCTCCTACAGGTAAAAGCCCCAAAGGCCTCTAAAATCCGCTCATGCCATTCAAATAACATCGTTTGTAGGACAGTGAAGGCTTTCAGCTGGTCTTACTAGTCTTACAAGAAAATTGCTCAGAAGTCATACACCTGGATTCAAGTAGGTAAACTCACATAGCATGCTACGAAAAAACACTGAAACTCTTAGGTTTCATTTCACATAGGAGCTACACATGGTCTCTGTGCAAAAACCAATAAGGCTAGCTAAAACAACATTCCTAGCCAGGACCAAAAAAGCAATACAGGTGACAAAAATCAGTTTAACTTCAGTGAGAACACCTTTCAGAAGATGGATGGGGAGAACACCTCTGCATCTTCTCTTTCAACACAGGTACTACTAAGCCCTCTACACTTCTCATTCTTTTCCCTAAAAACAGCTTTTTTCTTTTTAAACACTGGCCACACAGTACAGATAAAAACCAAAGTTATATGTTAAACAGTGAACTGCAGCCATGGAGAACAGGGCTAGAAATTACTTTAGAACACCTCTCTGTCCAAACGCCTATTACCCTAACAGGTGTTCACTTACATTTTTGAAGATCCCCCAGTAACCGACTTCAATAACATAACTACACCAGTCTGCCCACAAACTGCTGCCAAAGACCTCTTTCTTTCAATATCTAAACTGGTATTCTTCTACAATTTAATGACTATTCTTCCTGTATATACAGTATTACTTTCCCTGGACATTTATGCGTTTTGTTACTGTTATTGTATTCAAATTTTTATCTTTCAAATGGGGAGCCCCTCCTTCCAACATCACATTGTCTGCAAGATTCACTATATTTTATTAGTATTTTCATTAGCTGCAAATACTGAACCCACTACACACCCTTGTAAATCACGCTTCACATGAACGGTGAGATTCATCAGTTCACTAACCATTAATGCTGCTGGAGGGTCCAGTCCTGACACTTCAACAACATTTTCATCATACTTGTCAAAATTCATTCCTGTCTGGTAACGGGCAAAGATGGCTTGCTCATCATCAGGTGGAGGAGGGGGCACGTAAGTCACCTTTGGACCTGAAGAACACAACCACTTAGAAGTTTGCAAGCAATATAAAGAGAAGTTAAAATAAACTATTTTAAGCATGGAGCCATTGAAGTTAAGGTCAGTGAGATGTCATCTGGATTTCCCTCCACTTCTCAGGAATGTGCCTGAGGTAATTCAGGTACAACGGGGCACACCGCCACATCGGAAGGCACAAAATTCCATACATTCATTCAGAACTTAATTTACTTACTTACATATCAGAACTTAATTTTATACTACGAGACCTAAAATTTACCTACATATGAAGTCAGACTTGTAAAGCATTCATGTCTCACATTCACTCAAGGACGTCACTTCCAAGAGCTACTCACAAAAATTAAATTAGGCTTCTTTATCATCCAGACAGACACATGCTCTTATGACACAAGGACATGCTTCCCATGCAACAAATTACTCTTTCTGAAGAATTCCCTTTCAACATGAAATTCTATACAGATAGGTGCAACTCTTGCATACCAATATCCAGAACAGTTTTTAACACAATACTTTATACTATGGCCATGAAAAAGGAATTACTATTCTGTATGAAGGATGCAGCTACATCCACTATGAGCATATTGCCTCTATAAACAACTCCTAAAAATCATTATTTGAACTGAAAATCTGAAAAAATTGAGTTGAACTAAGTCAAATAGAGGCAAACCAATTGTTCTTAAGTTACTAAGGATCATTTCTGAAAATGTATGTTAATCACTGGATCACAGAATGGTTTGAGTTGGAAGGAACCTTAAAGATCATCCAAACCTCATGCCATAGGATGGACACCTTCCACTAGACCACAATGCTCAAAGCCCCACTGACTGTGGCCTTGAACACTTCCAGGGATGAAGTATTCACAAGCTCTCTGGTAAGCTTGTTCCAGTGTTTCAGTGGAACTCACCCTCTGAGTAAAGAGCCATTTAGCCATCTTTTCTACAATGAAAAATTTTTTACTGAGTATCACACAAGGTGTTCTTACATGGAGAATATCAGCCATTCACTGACCATTACACTGGTTTAATCCCATTCCTAATTTGAATCATGGTACTTTGGTGAATAATGTAATACTATGCTCTAGGTAGGACACCATATACGTAGCCGAGTACAGCAGCATCCACGGCAAAAGAATACAGCAGGACTATGGGCAAAAAATCCCTAGCAAACAAACAAAAAACCCCCAGCATTAAAATAAAGTTAAATCAGGAATAAGTGGTCTATCAGAGCTATACACCTTGCTTGTCAGCACTGACAAACATAAAGTATTTCCCCTTACAGAGGGTAGAAGAAGAGTGAAAGTCTAGATTAACAAGTTCTTTAAGGCTTACTTTCAATTTTGGGGTTAGCACCTCTGCTTCACCATGCATTAACTGAACCGGTAGCAGCAAGACAAAAGAAAAAAATTATCTAACCAACAGCTTTGAAAATTCAGTAACTAAATTTCAAGAGTTCCAAACGTGTTTTTTGCAGGCATACAACCAAGATACCTACCATTTGGAGAAGGTTCTTAATAGAAAGAAAAACTAGTGACAATATTTGGCAGAATTAGGAACTGCTTTGTCATTAACCACCAATGAGGAAATCTGTACGGTTCACCCCCCGCTACTAAAAAGTCTCACCTGCACCATCTGCGAGTGTTCCTCTCTCTCTAGAGCCAGGAGTTCCAGACTGAGGTATGTCCCTTTGCCCACCTTTAGCACCTGTAAGTAACAGATGTGTAGTGCATATAAGGTATAAAATTAGTATCAAGAAATACTACAATTGAAGCCAGTACTATTTACTCCAACAAATCTGCAGTGCAACAGTCCCAACAACTTCTTAGTTCACTCCAACCTATACCGTTTATACCCAGTAACACTCGTTCTTTAAAGAGAACATTCATATTCCACAGTACAGCTGAAGAACAGAACTAGTAGTAGGAGTTCTCAGTTCTCTGTGGTAGTTCTCAGGGAGCAAGCAAACCCAGGAAGGTTTACTAAACGTATGCTGCATACAAACCAACCACTCAGTATGAAAAAAAGCCCAAACCATCAAACTTACTCTCACGTTGTCCAAAGCCACCACGAAATCCCTTAAACCCTCTGCTTTGTGTACTAGCACCATCTACAGCGTTTCTTTCTCGAAAACCTGCAATACAGCATAGCACACAGTAACTCAGTTTGCCCACTTTTGCATGAGCAGATCAAGAGCCTTTTATCTGGCTGAAGAACAGAAGCCATTTCAAAGCTTTCACTCTTGACTGCTAGTTCTCAGGGAACGAGCAAAGCCACAAAGAATGACTGGCGGATGCTGCCATCACACAAACCAGTCGATATAAAAAACTTACTCTCACCTTGTCCAAAGCCAGCACGAAATCCTTTAAACCCTCTGTTTTGTGTAACAGCATCTTCTCCATTTCCTTCTTGAAAACCTGCAGTACAGCATAGCACAAAATGACTGAAGTTTGCCTAATTTTGACATGCAGGTCAAGCGCCTTGTATCTGGTAATCTTTCTTTTCAGTCCTTGTTTTATTCATATAGAAAGTACAATAAAACTAAGTTATTTTCCTAAATATATGAAAAAATGAAGACAAGAAATATTTTTTTGACAGAAAGTGTTCAGCTGTTCTATCATACTGTAACAACAAAGAGCATCGTCTGGTACAGGACACCATGAAGTTCTCCTAGCACAGCATCTGTGGCTTCCTCTCAACCAACGTTTGGTGTGTACCAGTATGTCAGTCAGTTTCGTTTTTCCACATCAATTAATAAATAATAATTATTAATTCCACATAATTAATAAATAAATAAAAACTGCATCTTAAGAGTTCACAGGCAAAAGACAGTATCCTAAGTATCCATAAATACAAAAGATCTTAAATACAGCTTGTGAGTTACTTCACAATTGCTGCTGGAGAGTACAGCAAAACTACTGCTCATCAGTACCCTACATCAAGGTGCTGCTGTCTTGCTTAGTCAGACAAGTGTAGCATTGCCCTACTGTAACGGGATTCAGTCCAAAAGGTGGGAAAATTATGTTAATTTTTTTGAAAGAATAAAAACTGTGCTGGTTTTGTAAAAAAGCAGCTTTTTTTTTTTAACGAAGAAGAATTACTATCATGTATTAAGGATGCAGCTTATGTCCTCTATGAGTATGATGATGCCTCTGTAACACTAAAAATCATTATTTGAACTAAAAATCTAAAAAATTTAAGTTGGTCTAGGTCAACCAGAGTCAAATCAACTGTTCTTCAGATATCAAGGAGCACTTCTGAAAATGCATAGTAATCATAGAATGGTTTGGGTTGGAAGGGACCTTAAAGATCACCTAGTTACAACCTCCCTGCCATGGGCACGGATGCCACCCCACTAGATCAGGTTGCTTGAAGTCCCATCCAAGCTAACAAGAACTACACTGCCACAACTCACCAGTGAGGAAATCTGTACAGTTCAGCCCCACTACTAAAAATTCTCACCTGCACCATCTGCAAATGTTCCTCTTTCTCTAAAGCCGAGAGCTTCAGACTGAGGACTATCCCTTTGCTCACCTTTAGTACCTGTAACAGACAGTGTAGTGCACACATGGTATAAAATTATAGAATCCTAGAATCAACTAGGTTGGAAAAGACCTTTGAGATTAAGTTTAACCTTGACTGAACACCACCTCACCAATGAGACCATGGCCGTAAATGCGACATCCAGTCTGTTCTTAAACACCTCTAGGGACAGTAACTCCACCACCTCCCTATTCCAATGCCTAATCACCCTTCCTGTGAAGAACTTCTTCCTGATGTCCAGCCAAAACTTCCTCTGGAGCAGCTTAAGACTGCGTCCTCTTTTCCAGTCGTGGGCTGTCTGGGAGAATAGGCTGAGCCCCACCTGGCTATAACCTCCTTTCAGGCAGTTGTAGAGAGTGGTAAGGTCTCCCCTGAGCCTCCTTTTCTCCAGGCTAAACACCCCCAGCTCCCTCAGCTGCTCCTCACAGGACTTGTGCTCCAGACCCTTCACCAGCTCTGTTGCCCTTCTTTGGACTCACTCCAGCACCTCAACTAATCCTTCCTAAACTGAGGGGCCCAGAACTAGACACAGCACTCAAGGTGCAGCTTCAGCAGTGCCCAGTACAGGGGACAATCCCTGCCCTGGCCCTGTTGGCCACACTACTGCTGATCCAGGCCAGGATGCCACTGGCCTTCTTGATCGTCTGGGCACATGCTGGCTCATCTTCAGCTGGCTGTCAACCATTACCCCCAGGTCCCTTTCTGCCCGGCTGCTGTCCAGCCACTTTGCCCCAGCCTGTAGTGCTGCAGGGCATTATTGTGACCCAAGGGCAGGACCCAGGACCTTGACGTGTTAAACCTTTTATCACTGGACTCAGCCCATTGATCCAGACTGTCTGGGTCCCTCTGCAGAGCCTTTCTGCACTCCAGCAGATCAACACACACACCCAACTTAAGTGTCATCTGCACATTTCCTAATGGTAGACTTAATCCCCTCATCCAGATCATCAGTAAAGATATTAACATGACTGGGCAAAACACAGATCCCTGGGGGACACCACAAGTGACTGGTCGGCAACTGGATGTACCACCATTCATGACTCTCTGGGCCCAGCTGTCCAGCCAGTTCTTAACCCAGCACATGGTCCAAGCCATAGACTGACAGCTCTTCCAGCTATGGGAGATGGTGTCAAAGGCTTTGCTGAAGTCCAGGTAGACGACATCCACAGCCTTCCCCACATCCACCAAGTGGGTCACCTAGTCATAAAAGGAGATCACACTGGTCAGGCAGGACATGCCCCTCCAAAATCCATGCTGGCTAGGCCTGATCCCTTGGCCATCCTGTATGTGCCATGTGATCACACTCAAGATGATCTGTTCCATAACCTTGCTGAGCACCAAGGTCAGGCTGACAGGCCTGTAATTCCCCAAGTAAGACAAGAAGCTATCCTCCATACACTCCAAGAACCTCCTAGACTGCATCTTCTCCACTATGTTGCGTTCCCAGCAGATTATTTGGTAGGTTAAAGTCTCCTACAAGAACAAGGGCTGGTGATCTTGAAACATCCTCCAGCCGCTTACAGAATTCATCCACCTCTTCATCCTGGTTAGGTGGTCTGTAAGACTCCCACCAGGATGTCAGCCTTGTTGGCCCTTCGCTGATTCTTGTCCATGGGCATCCAACCTTATCATCATTAATCTTAAGTTCTATAGTGTTGAGAGCCTCTCTAATAAACAAAGCAACCCCTTCACCTCTTCTCCCTCGCCTATCCCTTCTGAAGGGCAAGCAGAGATCTATGGCAGCACTCCAGTCATGTGAGTCATCCCACCACATTTCCATGACAGCTACATCATAGTTTCCCTTCTGTACAACAGCTTTCAGCTCCTCTTGTTTGCTATCCATGCTGCATGCATTTGTGTGCATGCACTTCAGAGGGGCTGGTTTCACCCGTGACTCTGGCTTACCATCCTTAGGCTCCTCTCTGGAAAGCCTGGTTTCATCCCCTTCCCCCTTCAAACCTACTTTAAAACCCTCTCTATCAGCCCTGCCAACTCGGGGCTAGAATACTTTTGCCGTTGTTAGACAGAGCCTATCTGACTCAAACAGGCCTGCTGCTGTAAAAATTGCCCCATGATCAGAAAAACCAAAATTCGCTGATGACACCAGCCCTTAGCCACTTACTGATAACATGGGTTCTTCTGTTCCTTTCATCTCTGCTGCTGAAGGAACTGAGCAGAACATCACCTGAGCTCCTGTCCCATCAACCAAATGACCCAGAGCCTGGAAGTTCTTTTTAACTGCCCTGGTGCCCTTCTTGTCAACCTCCTCACTGCAAACCTGTACAACCAGCAGTGCGTAATAATCAGAAGGATGAATTAGTTCAGGTAGCCTCCTGGTGATACCCTGTACCTGGGCCCCAAGGAGGCAGCAGACTTCCCTCTGGGGTGGGTCCAGTCAACATACAGGGCCCTCACTTCCCCATAGAAGGGAGTCACCTACTACAATTACCCTTCCTTTCTTCTTAATACCTGAGGCTGTGATCCACCTGATAGAGTAAGTGCAACTGGGAGACCCTCCAGACAGATTTTTTTCTTTAGTATCATCTGCCTGACCCTCTGGATCCAGGGCCTCATAACTATTCTGTAAAGGCACCTACGAAGGCAATGGGGGTTGGGAGGAGTCATTTTTTTTACCTCCCCAAGAAAAGACCTCTTTCCATTCCCCCCTGTCTACTAGATCTCCTTCTCCTGCCTGATGGCAAGAGGGGTGGGGCTCCTCTCACATCTGCTGAGTTTCTCTTAGGTTTGGAAGGGCCTAACTCCCCTGGTCTATTTCTCTTTTGTTTTCCCTATACACCCTAGCCTTTCCAACTGTTAAAGTTTAAGCTCTGCCCCCAGACAGAGCAAATCACTCACGTGCTTACACCACAGGAGGTTTTTTTTTGCACCATCCTCTTGTACTAACACCAGGCTCAGACACTCCCTGCAGCCAGTGGCCTGGACACCTGCTTCCCTCTTGGGGGAGTTCTGTCTGGGTTAGCACACTCCTGCTGGCAGCAGCAGCAATGCCTTTTGACCATTTGTAAATCCATACTGGATCTAGTAAAGTTGGGGGGATTGGGAGGGGACGACAAAAACAACAACACAAAAAAACCCAGCCAAAATACCACACCCACCTACCACACAACCCTTCACCAGGGGAGTGGCTGTGCCCCACTTGCACGAACAGCCACACAAACTGACATGCTACAGTCCCTGTCGTGCCACACTCTCACTGCCCTACCATGCCCATTTGCCCACTCCTGTTACTTGCCCTGCCACACCTGAATTTGCCCACTCCTGGTCACTAACACTCCCAGAGCATTTTAAGTTGCATGCAAATGGCCCGATGACTGCCCCTCGATCACCTGAATGGCTGGCAAGAGGGCAGGAACTGCTTGATCAGCTCTGCTAAGTCATATGCACAGTATCATGAAATGCTACAATTGAAGCCAGTACTATTTACTCCAACAAATCTGCAGTGCAACAGTCCCAACAACTTCTTAGTTCACTCCAACCTATACCGTTTATACCCAGTAACACTCGTTCTTTAAAGAGAACATTCATATTCCACAGTACAGCTGAAGAACAGAACTAGTAGTAGGAGTTCTCAGTTCTCTGTGGTAGTTCTCAGGGAGCAAGCAAACCCAGGAAGGTTTACTAAACGTATGCTGCATACAAACCAACCACTCAGTATGAAAAAAAGCCCAAACCATCAAACTTACTCTCACGTTGTCCAAAGCCACCACGAAATCCCTTAAACCCTCTGCTTTGTGTACTAGCACCATCTACAGCGTTTCTTTCTTGAAAACCTGCAATACAGCATAGCACACAGTAACTCAGTTTGCCCACTTTTGCATGAGCAGATCAAGAGCCTTTTATCTGGCTGAAGAACAGAAGCCATTTCAAAGCTTTCACTCTTGACTGCTAGTTCTCAGGGAACGAGCAAAGCCACAAAGAATGACTGGCGGATGCTGCCATCACACAAACCAGTCGATATAAAAAACTTACTCTCACCTTGTCCAAAGCCAGCACGAAATCCTTTAAACCCTCTGTTTTGTGTAACAGCATCTTCTCCATTTCCTTCTTGAAAACCTGCAGTACAATGTAACACAAAATAACCTAGTTTGGTCAATCTTCCATGTACAGATCAAGTGCCATTTATCTGGCTGAAGAACAAGCGCCATTTCATGGCTTTCACCCTTGTACTGGTAGTTCTCAGGGAGCAAGCAAACCCAGGAAGGTTTACTAAACGTATGCTGCATACAAACCAACCACTCAGTATGAAAAAAAGCCCAAACCATCAAACTTACTCTCACGTTGTCCAAAGCCACCACGAAATCCCTTAAACCCTCTGCTTTGTGTACTAGCACCATCTACAGCGTTTCTTTCTCGAAAACCTGCAATACAGCATAGCACACAGTAACTCAGTTTGCCCACTTTTGCATGAGCAGATCAAGAGCCTTTTATCTGGCTGAAGAACAGAAGCCATTTCAAAGCTTTCACTCTTGACTGCTAGTTCTCAGGGAACGAGCAAAGCCACAAAGAACGACTGATGTATGCTGCCATCACACAAACCAGTTGATATAAAAAACTTACTCTCACCTTGTCCAAATCCTTTAAACCCTCTGTTTTGTGTAACAGCATCTTCTCCATTTCCTTCTTGAAAACCTGCAGTACAGCATAGCACAAAATGACTGAAGTTTGCCTAATTTTGATGTGCAGGTCAGGCATCTTATATCTAGTAATCATTCTTCTCAGTCCTTCTTTTATGACTTCACATAAAAGTTCAATATAACTAAGTGATTTTCCTAAACATATGAAAAAAATGAAGACAGGAAGTACTTCTTGCCAAGAAATCTAACAGAAAACAGTACTGCTCTCCTTTTTCAAGGAGTAAATCAAACATTAGGTCTTTAAGTATTTGACTTTACATGTGTATATGCTAATCAAGCCACTAACTTCAACTCTTCAGTAAGGTTGCAGATCGATTCAGACTTCTGGTTTGAGGGCAACTGACAGTCCCTTTACAGTTTTCTTAACTGGTACTGCAGAAAAAGGTGGCAATGCCAGTTGCTGCCCACTATGAAGTGAGAACTTGAAAATACGTCTTTCAGATCTACCAAGTTCTATTTTTTTATTTCTCAGAACTGCTTATTCAGTTAGCAGTGACAAGTATGTAGCGTATTTTTATTTCTAATCCCTTTCCTTAGTCACTGTCCTGATGGGAAGAGAAAGGAAATAAAACAGTCATATGCATAAACAAGGTATTCCTCATTTTAGACTGTTAAGTTTTAGTTGTTGTCTAAGATCCAAACAATCAGCTTAGGTCGTAATTTACTCCTTAGTCCTTATTCTTCAGCTGAACACCTGTTCTATCATATCGTAACAACAAAGAGCATTGTCTGGTACAGGACAGCATGAAGTTCTCCCAGTACAGCATCTGCGGCCTCTTCTCCACCAATGCTTGGTGTGTATACCAGTATGTCAGTCAATTTGGTTTTTCCACATCCGTTACAGAGAGATACAAAAATTACATCTTGAAGGCTCACACGCAAATGACATGCATCCATAAATACAACAGATCTTAAATAACAGCTTGCGTGGTACTTCACAATTGCTGCTGGAGAGTCTACAGCAAAACTGCTTGTCATCAGTGCCCAGCATCAAACAAGTCTAGCATTCCCCCGTCATAATGGGTTCCAACCCAAAGGATGCTGTAATGGTATAGAATTTTTTCGAGGAATAAACTGGGCTGTGTCTGATTGGGGTAGAGTCAATTTCCTTCACAGCAGCTGGCACAGGGCTGTGCTTTGGACTTGCTGGAAACAGCGCTGATAATACAGGCACGATTTTAGTTAGCACTGAGCGGTGCTCACACTGATTTGGGGCCTTTTCTGCTCCTCACACTACCTCACCAACAAGGGGAAAGAGGGAGGACAAGATGGGATGGCACACAGCCAGGAAAGCTGATCCCATCCTGTATGGCATCAGGCTCAGCATATAAAGCCAGGGAAAGAAGGAGGAAGAGGAGGACATTCAGAGTGATGGTGTTTTGACTTCCCAAGCCATGGTCATGCATGACAGAGCTCTACGTTCATGGAGCTGAACTTGCCTGCTGATTGAAACTGGTGAATAGCAACATTTAGTGTATCATATACAACTAGCCATTAGAATTACAACCACTACTGGAAGTTACCTTTGGCTGCAAAACTCCTTCCTCTACCAAAACTACTCACTGGTTGACGCTGTATGTTCACAAATTCATCAGTGCCTAAAATTAAAAAGAAAAGAAACCTACATTAAAATTTAAAGCTATTTTTGACCTATTAGAAGTTATATGTTACTATATAATTGCAGTAAATAAAGAAGGGTTGATGGTCAAAAGTAAAGCCTACTCATTATGTTCTGTATATAATCTGATGCTGCTATTCCATGGAGGTCACATCTAAATGTCACAATAATACAATGCCCAAGGGATCAACTCTTCCAAACGTCAGTAAAGTTAGAAGTGCCCTTCACATACCAAGTGAGTCTACACTTGGACTGAAGACAGATGAGGAGTCATTTGGTCTCTCAAGCAAGCTAACCTGCAGAAAGAAAAAAGGCGCAACATCAGGATGAATTCAGGCCTAGCAAAGTAAGTAAATACGAACACAGCTACAAAGTCATGCACTTGAAAGACATTGCCTTCTGCACCTTCTGAAATACAAACTCTCACACCCTTCTGTTCACTTCAGTTTATTGCATTTCGGTATACTAATTGTATACTATTTGCATCTAAATGTTACCAAAAATCACATTATACACATCTGACATGTCAAGACCACTTAAGCATAAAACACACACTAATGTCTTAACAAAACAGAAGCAAGCAAGTTGCTAGTACAGAGAAGAACTCCTCTCTCCAGCAACAGTGAACTCCTATGGCTGCCTACCATATTTGCAAAAATCACGGGAACAGGGGACACCACTGACCAGCAGCCATACAGGCTGCAGTGATACGGGTTGGAGGAAGGAAAGGGAAAGGAAGCAAACATCACCACAGTTGCCCCCCCTCCCCCCCTTCAAACCTTCTCAAGGGATGGGAGTAAAGCCTCGTCCCCTATCTCCGCATTCCAGTCTTCTTCAATCATGCTGTGCCCTGCCAGACCTGCTTGCAGGAGACAGAACACATCAGCACCCAACCCCCAGCCGGGCTCCGGAGAGTCCCGCAAAAGACGAGAAAATGGAGCCCCGCACCGAGGGTCCCCGACACGACGCGCCGCCGATGCCTGCGGGCGGGGGGGCGCGCTCCCGGCCCGGGCGCTGGGCTGGTGGGGACGGAAGAGGTAGGGGTCCTCCCGCTGAAAAGCATCACGGTTCCCTCAGAGCAGCACCCAGCCCCTCTCCTACCTCCTTCCCGCGGTCCACAGAACTGCACACCGAAAGAAGATGGCGGCGGCTGCCCCCGACA